>MCGT01000038.1:0-245313 GCA_002104935.1 Hesseltinella vesiculosa | reverse complement strand
AAATCGAAGTCAGCTAAGAGAGTTTGCATGACTCGTTGAAAAATATTGGAGATGGGTTTGAGACCAAATGGGCATCCAACAAATTTGTATTGTTTGCGGCCATGTGTGAAGGCAGTCTTGTGTTGATCGTCGGGATGGATCATGAAGCGATGAAAAGCCGACTTAAGATCAAGAGTGGTAAAAACGGCAGCTCCTGAAAGTTGATCAAAAATGTCCTGGACGAGAGGAATGGGGAAGCGATCGTCGGGCAGGAGAGCATTGATATGACGAGGATCAAGGCATGGTCTGTGGCCTGTTTTGTTTCCTTCAGCATCCTTTTTTGGTGCAAAAGTGATGGGAGAGTTCCATTGGGAATCCGGCGTGGTCATCTGAATGATGATGCCATCACGTAGCCATTGTTGGACAACTTCGTCGACAACAGGGAAGAGAGCAGGAGGTGTGCGATATTGTCGCCGATAGGCTGTGGCGCCTGGGGCTGTGTGTAGCCTGACGATGGATGCAGGGATAGTGCAAAATGCATCGCTGGGAATTTCCTGATTAGCATCAATGAGAGGTTGAAGAAGACGCATCATGGTTGCGCGTTGACTATCAGAGCCTACTGGTGAATCATTGGCTATAGGAGGAGTGATGTCCAATGCATGGGAATCATCACGTAGAGGTTGCATATGAAGCGAGTCAGAATTAGGATCAGTGAGCGAGGCCAGTCCTGTGATGCCAATTCCTAGTTTAGGAATGAGATCCATATCAATGAGGATAGGCGGGTCGCTAGGGTTCATTGAGATCACCTCGAATCTGTGCTCGGTGGGACGTTGGTTGTGAACAACGTGGAGAAGATCTGTAATGCCTGATCTTTGTTTAGATTCTCCTTCGAAGACAGAATGAATGCGTCCCTCACATGCGTGCACCGTGATGGTGGGCAGATATTTATTGAGGAAGAGAGGGGAGATGGCAGAGATCTCTGACCCTGTGTCCAAGAGAGCTATTGTGCTATGTCCATTGATGGAAATCGGAAAATGGATCGAAGAAGGCACGTCAGTGAACAATGGAATATTCATGGCTTTTCGCTTAGTTGCTCTTATGGAGTAGGAACTGGGCTTACATGGCTGGCCAGGGGCGTTATTAGCCAGGATGGCGTCAACCATAGCCTGCGAGGGCATAATGGCCGGAGCCATGGTGCGACGGGGAGTGCCTTTGCGCTGGTAACTGCGACGCATCCGACGGGAATGGGATCTTGTAGATGGCGGCATGTTGGAAGTCATGTTCCGATCACTGCGTCGCCGATTGTCATCGCGGGACGGCTTAGTAATGGTAGTGAGGGTCCGTTGTGGACGAAGTCGACATTCATGAGCGTGATGGGCCACAGGGGTACTACCATGATTAGGGCAAGTACCTCGGGCCGGACGTAAGCGGCTTGGCATTGGAGTGCGAGATGTCTCAACTCTGGGAAGGGAGTTCCCAGTGGGCATAGCTTTGAGGAAATTGGCGACATGTGGATCGCTGGGGCCAAAGGTTGTCTCAAAAACGGGAGAGTTTATGAGATTTGTCACTGTCGTGAAGAGTGCACCCATGGTGTATTGCTCTGAGGAAGTAGCAATGATAGTGCCCAGCTGCAACTTCAGAGAAGGATGCTGATGCAAGGATTGCACGAATTTGGCAGGGATAGTAGTATCGTCCTGCAAGTTACCATCAATCACCAGTTGGTTGAACTGAGAGAGGTAGGAACGCAGAGTGGTGGTCTTAGGTTGGTAGACCATATTCTCGATGCGTTGGAGATGATACTGCGTGCAAGCGCCTGTGCCACATACTTCGGTGAGCAACTGACGTGCCTGAGTCCAAGTGACCTCACGCAAGGGGCGATCCTTAATGGCACCAGTGAAAGATGACCATTGATGACGAGCAAGGCCAGGCTGAACGACGCGTGCCCATTCAGTGTCAATGTATGATTGACGACCTTGGCTTGAAATGAAGACTTCAACATCATAAAGATATTCGTCAATGGTCGTGTAGGCCTTCTTCAGAGGCTGGAAAGAATCATCCTCACGCTGGTAAGCGTATTGGAAAACGGGCACATTGCGTAGATCGTAGTTATGCGCGCGTACGACGACTGGGGTCTGATGCGAGGAGTAGGAAGAATGATCAACCTCAGACGAGAGGCTGTCTCGTTGGAGTCGTGAGGGACATAAGGTAGCGAGATCTTCCTGGGCTAGGAATAGCTGACGTTGCAAGAAACGGGAACGTTCTCGCGCCCGTTGGTAAATTTCATCAGGAACTGGAGGGTCTTGCAGTGCGAGCGCGATGCTGGCTTTGCTTTCGCGAGCCAGTCGGCAGGCAAGGGCCTGAATAGCCTTTTCCAGTTCAGATACCTGCTCAGCCAGGGTCTGTTCAGTGTCAGGGGTGACGGAGGAACGACACGACATGGTCATGTTAATAGCATCAGTTGCCTCTCCATTGGAAGGACCGACAGGGGCTTCTTCCATAGTGGCGTCTTCCTGAGAAGGCATGGCCACAGGGGAATTGACTGGTAAGACGATGGGAGCAGGGCTGGAGATGTCATCAGCTTGATAGGTTGCACGCATACTGGGAAGAGTGTTCTCCACAGTATGGGCTACGTTGCGTTGGTTACGCGTGAGAGTCATTTGACGAGGGGAGAGAAAAAAAATCAGGCTGAGTGAAAATTGATGGAGTGTATCAATTTGATTTCAAACTCGGCTGTGGAACGCACGTGTGTCTTCGGAAGAGTTCTCCGTGTGCAGCGTGTGGTCAAAGAGAAAAAAAAAAAAAATTTCAGCAGTGACGTGGCAGAAAAGCGTCTGGGGCTTATTCCGATGTGATAAGAACAGAACACAAGAAAAAATTTTCTTGTGTAATACGGACGATTGCGTGTTAGAATGGGCTCAAGTCAGTAAGACGAGCAAGACAAGTGTATCTGTCTGATGGAACTCTAGTCAGTAGGACGAGTAAAGGATCGATTGCAGAGCGCGGAGCTGGCGGCAAGATCAGATTAAGATGTCTACAGAGCTACGGTAGTAGCAGGCGGTAGAGAAGTGTAGAAGTTTGTCGTGCTGTGAAGCAATGGACAAATACAACAATGTTTTGTTGAAGTAAGGAAACGATGTAGTCAGGAAGAAGTACAAGGTATTCACTTAAAAAAATATGAAAAACACACGGTTTGGAATAAGTGAGACCAAAAAGTAGTGTTTTTATTCTCGAGAATGAGATTCGGAAAAGAAGAGAGGTTGTAATAGAAGTTGAGAATTTATAGGGGAGACGGAGATTGCAATCTGAGATGATGAATGGGATGAGAGGACCGATGATGTGAGACGTGCCAATAAATGAGTGATACCCTTTTTTTTTTTTTTTTTTTTTTTTTTTTTTTTTTTTTTGTATTTATTTTTTTTTTGTATGTGGGATAATTTAATGTGGACATGTAATAACAGGGCATATGACTAAGTGGGGGCTCTTAACATGCTCAAGCTCTTTTAGGTATCTGCAGCAAAGGAGCGGGCCCAGTATGCTGACCAAACGTCGGACATGATTTTTGCAAAGGAAAGGCGATCTTCAACTGGGAGGCTGGACGGGGAAAGCAAGCCGCGGGCTATTTCTTCCAGATTTTTGGCTGGGAAGAAGGATGACCATTTCTGCCAGGCTAGGGGACAGCTGGCTATCAGGTGTAGGTCGGTTTCAGGGGTGTCTGGGCAGGCGTGGCAAAGTCCTTGATTCGGTAGGCCATACCAGGTATGTAAGCGCATCCGGGAAGGTAATTTCCGGTGTAATAGTCGCCACCAAATAGTTAGAGCTTTGCCGACATACGGTAGGTCCCATAAGGATTTCCACTCCTCCGACGAGACAGGGGGAGTTGAATAGTCCTCCGAAGGGAAACCGCCGGAGGCCATAAGGGGGTGGAGGCCGTTTCGGATGTCCTTGGTGGTGAGCTTGGTGAACGGCACGAACTTCCCTGTTGGTGGTTGAATGCCCAGGATCCGGTCAGATGTCATGGCCCATCCTCGAGTTTTGGTCAGCGGCGAACGGAGGAGAGACAGCAGATTTATCCAATTTCGAAAAGGAGGCTTAGGGGGTTGGATGGGTCGATCCAGGGCAGTCCAAAGTGACATGTTCCCATAGCTGCGTACCCACATTCCTTTGACGTAGTTGGCAAAGAGGTCGTCCTCTTTGGCTTCTAGAATCCGTTGTAGGGGACGAATCTGGAGAGCTATTTGCTGACTGCTGATATCAATAAGGCCCAGGCCGCCCAAGCGTTTTGGGAGTGTGGCTGTAACCCAAGAGGGAGAGGGACTGAAGGGCATGACCATTTTCTTAACAATCGAGCGTAATGGACGCAACCAGGATTCGGAAATCGGTGTAATACGCAATATGTGCCATAATGTTGACAGTATCACAGAGTTACATAGGAGGCTGGTCCCTCTGATTGTGAGGTTACGTTCACGTAGTATGGAGCAATGCCGCTCGATCTTGATGATCTTTTCGTCCCAGAAACTCTTAAGCTGTTTCTTGTTGCAGTAAATTGGGAAGCCAAGGTAGCGGGTGGCACTCGGGCAGCTCTTATCATGCCATCGGGCGCTGGTCTTTTCGCGGGTCTTGTTCCACTGTGGCCATGGGTGTCCAGACAAAGAAATCATCTCCGTTTTCTTGATATTGAGACGGGCGTTGGAGGCTTGGGCATATACTTCATAAATATCCTGTAGATATTGCCACTCTGATGGGTCGCGGAGAAAAACTACTGTATCATCGGCGTATGCCATAGTCTTAAAGGACAGACTGGAGAGGGGAGCCGCGATCGGGATGACTTGGCCTTCCCGGAATGGGCTGTAGCCGCAGATATCATCCGACTTATTGATGGTTTGGAGCAGAGGCTCGATCATTAAGTTGAAAAGGAGAGGGGATAAAGGGTCTCCCTGTCGCAGACCTCTGCCCTGCCGTATTGGAGCGCCAATCACACCATTAATAGTAACATGAATCCTCGTGTCAAAAAACAATGATGACAAGACGTCAGTGGTAGATGACGGAAAGCCAATCTTCTTGAGCACCGCCTTGAAATATGTGGGATGGACACGGTCATAAGCCTTCTCCTGATCGAGGCAGGCCGCAATCCATGGGGGTAGGTCCTTGTGGCCTTTGGATTGGAGGATAGCTTTTTGCTGCTCCATGACTGATTGTAGAATCCAGCCATTGTCTGAGATTTTGGCACCCGGTACGAACCCAGTCTGAAGCGGGTTGACCAGTTTGCGTATCTGTTTGCGGAGAGTGTTTGCTATCCACTTTGTGAAGACTTTGGCATCGCAGTTGATAAGGGATAGAGGACGCCAATTGTCGAGATCCTCTGGGTTCCCTTTTTTGTACAGGAGGATCATACGTGTCTGTTGCCAACTGGGAGGGATAGAGCCTTGTAGGGCATTGGCCAAGAGGCGGAGGAAGACATCCCGGAATTCGAGAACTTCATCAAAGAGGAAAAGATAAACTTCAAAGAGGAGACCATCTAGGCCAGGGCTTCTGTTTTTGGGCATACTTTTTAAAAGGTCTGCCAGCTCTTCTTCTGTGGGGGCTGTGGTGAGTGCTTCCCTGTCTGATACATTTAAATGAGCAGCAGAGGGGAGGTTATTAACCATTGTCTCTATGGCGTCCAGACACGGCGTTTCAGGTTGATATAATGACGAGTAATATTGGCGAGCGTGTTGCAGGATGTCTTTGGTGTCGCGTAGTCTGCATCCCTCTGAGTCAGTCAGGCACTGGATGGTCTGCTCAGTATTTCTTTTCTTGATTGTCCGAAAGAAGTACTTATTGCTGCGCTCGCCGTTCTCAGCCCAGCGTGTCGCTGATCTGCATATGAGTCGCTGCATGTCTTGGGATATGTGCTCTTCAATTTGTTGCTGGATATGTTGGCTGCGGGAGTGGTCGGTGTTGCCATCAGATTGGCATTCCTGGCGTAGAGATTGGAGAGACTGTAGGTGGTGTCGCCTGAGCCTGGCTGCGGATGGGCCTCGTTGCATGGCTACGTTCTTGATGATACGCTTGAGGTCCTCCCAAGAGTCAATGACTTCAGCCGGGGAAGGATTGACACTCAAGGCCCTAAGGTGGAGGCGGACGGAGGTGCTTAAGAGGTCGACAAAATCTTTGTCGTTTAGCAAGAAGGGGTTAAAGCGCCAAGCCCCGCGGCCGATGTCCAAACGGGGATGTTGGATGTCACAGAATAATAAATGGTGATCGGACCAGTGTTGTGGGAGGAGCCAATTGCGGAAGTTGATGGCGCAGGGGGCCAGGTTTTTGGACACGAGTAAGTAATCTATACACGAGGAGGAGCCTCCAGCCTCACGTGTTACAGAACCTTTCGTCGGTGCAGGGTCGTGCATGAGGGATAGAAGCCGGCTGGAGATTGAGTGGAGCCAGTCGGGCTGGGTGTTCGCATATAGTCTGGTATTGAGGTCACCACAGATGACAAGATCCTGTAGGTCTGTGCCCTCATCGAAGAACGGAAGTGAATAGAAGTTCTTGAAGAAATTTTGTTTTACTTCCCTGGAATTGGAAGAGGGGCCATAGACATTGACAACAGTGAGGCTTTTCTGTGTGTGACTATGGTAGGCTTTGATACATAAGGTCCTTTGATCCAGGGAGACGTAAGCGTCTTGGATTTCAATGTGTGGGTTGAGGATGATGAGTCCAACGTGTTTGGTGAAGATGGTTTGATAGTGGCGGTAGGTTAGGTCGAGGAGAGACTGGTTTGCTTCATTGAGGGAATCATGTTTCTTGACCTCTTGGATGCAAACAATGTCCGCAGCAAGGTCTTGCGAGCGTAAGAAGGTTGCGATTTCTTTGCGGGATGATGGGTGGTCGGATGCTGTCGTGATTTTAAGGAGGCCACGGGCGTTCCACGTGGCTATACGCGTATGGGACTTTCTACTCATGGTCGACTGACTGAGTAGAGTTGGGTAGGGCGTCCCCCTGGCTACGTTCCGTTTCTGATCTCAGAGAGGCTAAGTTGGCTCTCTTTCTGACTGCCGCTGAGGCGCTCGACGCCTTCAGGGCTTCTTGAGTTGTGTTTAGGGATTTCTTGGCAAATGGTTCGAGGGTCAGAGGTGTTGTAGTCGGTTTGCGTTTAAAGGTGACTTTGGAAATCTTGTCCGTACGTTGTTCACTGGGTGTGAGGCGGCTGAGCCGATGCCTACCCGAAGGATGGGCAGTTCCAGTGATTACAGGGGTGAGAGACAACCCTGGGAGGATTTCGGTATTTTGGGCAGTAAGTTCCGTTTCTTCAGTAGGACGTGGGTTAGCCGTCGTTGTTGCAGCGATCTCGGGCTGCTTGGACAGGTCTGTCATGGCCGATTCGTCTTCTTCCTCATTGTCACTGGTGATAAGGTCGTCCAACCTCATCGAGTCAGTGGTTTCTGGTGCTTTTTTTTTTTTTTTTTTTTTTTTTGTATCAATGGTGTACATTTATTACAAAAATATTTCATTCTAATCGTACTTCATACGGCTGTAAGTATCCATCTGGAGTCTTGCCGATTTCCTGGTGAGCGTGTGACTCCATGCTTTACCGTCAAGTGTGACTGCAAAGTGTTGCTGCCATAGTGTCTGTAGCCCCCATCCGACTTTCCAAATTGTTAGGTCATCTGCTTTGGTTGGAGTATACAGGCATTCGCGGACTTTCAGAACTTTTTCGTCTCCCGTGCCGGGGCCAGCAAAAAGGTAAGACCATAACGCCTTTTTGTGGGGGCAAGAGAGCAGCATGTGGTCATCGTCTTCTGGCATTTCTGCATCCAGTAGGCAGAGGTTGGAGGTTATACCGTCTATTTTCCGTCGTGCTAGACGTTCTCGTGTTGGGAGTGACTTGTGCAGGAATCGGAACCAGATTGTCTTACTTTTGTGCGGTGTCTTTGATTTCCATATGGCTTTCCACGTCATCATTGGTATAGACCAAAATGGTTGTAATTCACTTCCTGGAGGGCGTTTAGCTGGGTCGTATACCCATTGAGCTTTGGTGTGGAACAGGGATCGCAGTAGTCTAGGTTGTGCTTCTTCCAAAGGAACTGGCGTATTGGGGCCAAACATAATAAGGGATCGTTTGCTGTCGGTTGTCCACTCAGGGAGACGTGCCATAGCTTGGATTATGAGGTATACTCGTGGTGCGTTATTGGCAATCTTGCCTGGATATTTACCGGTCGCTGCTTCCTGGAGATTGTCCGCGAGCGAGTTCGCTTGTATGGCCATATCAATCATGCGGGCTATGATGGATCGAGGCTGTTTCCTGTATAATCGTATCCAGAACCATTGCAATGCAAGTTGTTGGTCAAGTGGGTCTATCAGGTCAAGTCCTCCATTTCTCTTAGGCAGGGTGACCGTTTCCCATGAAGGATGTGGCCAGAAGGGGAGAACCAGGTTACGCACATATCTTCGGATAGTGTTGCATTGAGTGACATTTATAGGAGTTAGACGGGCCACATGCCAAAGGGTGGATAGTACCAGAGAGTTAGCAGCCAAGCTTGAACCTTGGACGGACATACCACGTGATTTAAGGATTTGACAGTGTTTGCCTATCTTATTTGTCATGGCTTCCATGTATGTCTTTAGCTGTGTGCGGGACGAGTAGATCGGGTACCCCAGGTATCGTAATGCGTTCGAGCTCTGTTTATCATGCCATGTCGCACCTATAGAGGTGCATACCTGTTGCCAATGTTGGTGTGGGTGTCCATTCAGCGATATAAATACTGTCTTGGACACGTTGAGTCGTGCGTTCGAAGCCTTTGCATATATGTCATAGATTTCGGTGAATCGTTGCCATTGTGTGGGGTCATCCAAGAAAACAAGCAGGTCATCGGCATATGACATTTGCTGCAGACGGATTGGGTGAACCTTGGCGGGCTTGTGATTTACAAAAATTCCAGGCCATGTGTTGACATCCGCTAGTTTCCGTATTAATGGTTCGAATGCCAAATTGAATAGGAAGGGGGACAACGGATCACCCTGTCTGAGCCCTCTTCCCTGTCGGAACGTTGTACCCAAGTGACCATTAATAGCCAAGGCGATTTCTGTTTTGAAAAATAAATGCATGATGGCCTTGATCCAAGTACTGGGAAAGTTCATAGACCTCAGGACCTGTTCCAGATATTCAGGGTGGACTCTGTCGTATGCTTTCTCTTGGTCCAGGCTTGCTGCCACTGCAAACTTGTCCTTATCCATCTTGCATTTACCAGAGCGCATCAGGTCAATAGTTGTTTGCAGTATCCATCCGTTTTCAGCGATTTGACGGCCCGCAACGAAGCCTTTCTGCGAGTGGTGGACTAGTTTAGGCATGAGGGGTCGTAACCGATTGGACATCCACTTCGTGAAAATCTTGGCGTCTGTATTGATAAGGGAGAGAGGGCGCCAGTTCTTAAGGTCTTCAGGATCACCTTTTTTGTACAGCAGGATCATTTTTGTTTTCAGCCATGATTGAGGGGTGATGCCTTGACAAGCTAGGTGTATAATCCGTGCAAGTAGCAACTGGAGTTTGGGACGCCTTCCCAACAGGGTCTTGTATAGCTCGAATGGTAATCCATCCAGTCCAGGGCTTTTGTTTGTAGGGGCGTGTTTCACAATGTCCATTATCTCATCTATAGTTGGGGGGTTGTTGAGAGATTTGCTTTCCGTTGCGCTGAGAGAATCATCTTCATATAGAGGAGAGATATTCCTCATGAGGTCATCTAGGCAGTTCTTGTCTATAGGTGTTGGGTTATATAGATCTTTGTAGAAATGTTTCGCGCTGGCCAACATGTCTCGGGTTTCCGTGACCCGATTACCAGCTATCTTCAGTGCATGGATTGTTTGCTGTTCGTTTCTCGTTTTTATGACCTTGTAAAAGTAAGAATTGTTGCATTCTCCTTGTTCCATCCAACGAAGTGCCGCACGTCTGCGTAGTCCCTCTGTTATCGTTTGTGTCAGAGGTCCAATTTCATTTTCCACTGTTTGGAGTTTCTGAATTTGCTTGGGGTCCTGTAAATCCACACCGTTCTGATTCAGTTCATTGAATTCGTGTTGTAATCGTGTCAGTTTGGACGTGCGTTGTTGATGTGTTTTAGCCGACATCAGTTTGGCTGCCGATTGTATCATCCGCTTCCACGTCTCCCATGTGTCAATAGCTTCCATTGGTGTTAGTTGTGTTTGTATATCCGGCCACTTATGAGTTAGGGTTTGGTCTGTAACTTCTAGCAGCAGGTCAAAGGTGTCTTCGTCCGCCAGGATAGCTGGGTTAAGGCGCCATGTACCCCTTCCCATGTCTGTCCTAGGAGGGGACCATTCCGTAGAGAGCAGGCAGTGATCTGTCCATTCCGTAGGCATGAATCGTGTTTGAGCATAGGAGGTGTGGGGAGAGGCTCTGTGAGAGACTAGTATATAGTCGATTTTGGAACGATACTCACCACGTTTAAAGGTGTATTTACAGCTTTTTGATATATCATTCCAATAGGATCTTCGCCATTGCTGCCAAGGTGCAAGCCATGCAGGATCATGTTTTTGTAAATCCACATTGAAGTCACCCAGGAGAAAGGTTTCTTGTGTGTGTAGTTCCGAGAGAAACGGCCAATCAGGCATTGTATTGAACAGGTCTTTCTTGGCTTGGTTGTGTTGGGCATGGGCATAGATATTCATTACTCGGACCGGTTCAAATGGGATGGTTTTGTGTTGGAAAGTAAATGTTATCATACGTGCATTCGTAGAAATGGCTTGATCGTTGATGATGAGTTGTTTGTTGAGGACGATTACCCCACAATATTTGGTGAAAATCGTGTATGTGTTCGGAAATAGAGTGGCGAGAGTTTTTAGGTGGTCTGTAGTGAGGTGTGGGGATAGGGAGTTTTGTCCTATGGTTTCCTGTATGCATAGAATATCCACAGGTTGTTTTCGTAGGTGCATAGCGAAAAGTTTCTGTTGTTCAATATTGTTGTCTTTGAATATGCTACGCACGTTCAAAGTGGCGATGGTTATGTTGTTACGATTCATACTCATGATATTGAATATAGGGACTCCCAGGGCAGACTATTGTCTACCTTGAGAGTTTTGTTGCATGGTTCTTGCTTCTATGCGAATCGCCTCTTCTTCGTGCTTGCGTTCTAGCATCGATTTATGATGGGCTCGTCGGGATCGGTCACGAGAAGATGGGTCGGATAGTGTCACCGCATCGTGTTTGAATGATACCAATGCTTTTGTCTTCGTAGTGTTCGGGAGTTTCCTGGCCGCGATTTTGAGTTCAGCTGTGCTGTATCCTTTCTTATCCTTCTCCCGGATCTGTAGCTTGGATGGAACGGGAGATTGGATGGTGTTGTCAGTGCTATCGAAACTATCATATATGTCCATATCCGTGTCAGTCTGTTCGTCTGGTAGGGTTTCCTTTTGGTTTTCTTTGGTTTCCTGTTCTGACTCCCCAGGGGTTGTTATTTGTTCTTGAGTCTCCATGATAGTGTCCTCTGGCAGCTTCTTGGGTTCCATGTCCATGTCTCCGGTTTCCGTAGTCGTCTCCGGTTCCTTCTTGTCCTTTGTCGATCGTACGGTGGATAAGGGTGGGAATTTTCGTTCGCGGGCTTGTAGGTATTCATCTATGGCTTCTTTATCCGTCTGCGTTTTTTTTGGGCAGAACCTGGCGTAGTGTCCTCGGTGATTGCACGCTCTGCAGGTGATTCGTTGCATTTCAGGGCAGTTTAAAAAAAAAAAAAAAAGCATTTCAGGGCAGTTCTTCCGGATGTGTCCTTCACGCTGACATTTGAAGCAGATGTCCGGGGCGTTTTTCCACGAGGCTGTTACTGTATGATTGTAATCTTCCAAATACAACCGTCTTTCGAGAGTATCCCACTCTTGGTCCTCAACAGGGTTGGTGTCCAATGAGACTTTTGCTTCCCCTTCGAACCATCCATGATCGGTGAATTTGGTGACTCGAAGGACCTTTCCAAAGTAGCGCATCGAGTTTCTCAGACCATTCACGATCTCCTCATCTGATATGTCGTACGGCAGTTGGCTTAGCGTGACCTCGTTGATTCTAGTGGCTTGTTGGCTATTGTTTACTGCTACACCTTTGTAAACAATGCCACGAACATTCACACCTTCCTCGATGGCTTTCATCTTGCTTTCTCTGTTTTCGAATCGAACTTCAATTGTCATTTTGCTGGCATTGGGTCTACCATATTTAAAGATGGGTCTAGCTCCCCTGTTTTTGAACTGTCCTAACTGTTTTTGGATCAGTTCATAGGCCTCCGTATGATGGTCAAAGTCTTCCGGGTTTAAGTCGAACAGTACTGCTCCTTGTGTTAGATCGTTCTGTAACATGCTGGCTGCAATTGCCATGATGTTTGTGGCACGGAAATCATGGTCTTCCCACAAGGTCGTTGCCTCCATTCGTTGTTTTTGACCTTCGAATGTGCGTTTGTTCAATGTACGAGGAACTGTCTCCTCAGCGTTAGGTAAGTTCCTGGTCAGCATTTGTCGATAGGAAACCTGTGTCCAGGTGACATCCTGGTCCGTCTCCATTGGTCTCGCTTGCGTATAGGTGGCAGTAAAGTGTTTTGTTGTTGGTTTGTCTGTGTAAATGTTTATCCGAGTTGGTTGAAGTTCCTTAGCGGAAAGAGAGTTTGGGTTTCTGGTGCTTGGGGTGTTGGCGCAACGATATTAACATTGGCTGCAGATCCAGTATCATCCATGACCTCGTTATGGGCATGTAACTTTTCGATGGCTTTAGCCTCCTTCGATGAAATCTCAGTACATTTGTTGGCAAAGTGACGACCGAATTTGTTGCAGTTGTAGCACTTGATATTGTCCCATCTGGGGCAGTTACGTTTGAGGTGGCCTTCGCGGTTACACATGTAACAAATGGCCTGGGCCCCCTTGAAGTTTGCTGGAGCGATCACGTCCCAGGCTTCCAAGTACAGACTACGAGACAATGGCTGCCACTCAATATTTTCCATAGGGGAGGTATCCAAAGTCACTATGACTTCGCCTTCGAAAAAGGTGCGGTTGGTTGTCTTGCGGATTCTCGAGACAACCCCGAAGAAGCGCAGCGATCTCTTGAGGCCAGCAGTGATTTCTTCGTCAGTTAAAAAACACGGGATTTGGCCAATGGTCACTGTCTGCAGGCGGTTTCCTTCCGTTTTGGAGCCTGCCGGGACAGCTTTGTACAGGACACCCTTATGTTGGAATCCTTCGGTCACGGCTTTCTTGTTCAGTTCAGGGGTTTCAAACTTGGTTTCGATAATGAGCTCTGGTTTGAGTGCATTACCAAAGCGGGAGATGGGGCGGGCACCATTCCCTTTAAGAGGGCCAATCTTCTCAATTAGTAAACGATACGCATCTGTGTAATGTTCAAAATCGTTGGCTCGAAGTTCAAAGAGAACAGTATCAGGATGCAGTGAATTCTGAATAATAGCCGCGGCTCTCTGGGTGAGCCATTTCTGCTGAATGTCTGGAGTTTCAAAGATGATCGAGTGTTCAAGGCGTTCCTTTTGTCCAAGGGGGGACTTTCTTGTTAGCATTCTAGGTACCGTTGCATTGGTGCGACCTTTGGTAACCACAGCGGACCATGACAATTGGTCTTCGGGGGGCGTCTCCGCCATCACGTCGTCCTTCATTACGAATTTCGACAAAAATGGAAAAGAAGCGGCTGGAAGGGGGATAGAGTTTAACTTTAAACGTAATAAGGTTTGAGCAAAAAGTATAAAAAGGGGGGCTGTTCGATCGCGCGCGACTACCCTACCTCTCAAGAAATTTAAGCTTTTTTTTTTTTTTTTTTAAAATAAAAAAACAATGCTTTATTGCATACTTAAATTAAGTTATGGTGTTGTCACAACAAACTAAGCATCAGGGAAGAAAGGCAAACAAACTATGGCGAGTGAGGTAGAGGGTAGGGGAACAAGTTTTACGGTCGGACGCTAGGGTGGGGGCGGGTGGCTGTGCTATGGTAGCGCGCTAACCACAGCAGGGGATCCATGGGGACCTGCTCGCGTTCGTACGCCCAGTGGGCCAGCCAGAGGACATATAGAATGCGGCTGAACCGGATCAAGATGGGTTGTGCGGCTTTTTCAAGGAACATCAGTGCTGGGAAAGGTGCTGTTTGCTTGGCTTGTTCGGACAGAGGCTGCAGGCTGAGGTAGGCTTGCCAAAAACGCAACTTGGTCGGGCACAGGAACATCATGTGCACACTGTCTTCGGTTGGTGCATCACAGTGTGCGCACGCGGTTGACACATCGCAGGACCATTTGGCTCGGATCTTGGCTGTTGGGACCTTGTTGTGGAGGACACGCCACCATACTTCCTTGACTTTGGGTAGGCCAGGGTGTTTCCAAAACCAACGCCATTGGGCCTCCGTGACTCGATGGATAGCATGCTCTTGATTTGGGGGGTGCGTCGGGTAGATTTTGCTCTTATTCGCAGTGGCGAGCACCCTACGGATCTCACCAGTAGACATGGACCACGATAAGGCTGGGTTGGTATCCACTTCCACTAAAGCAGCGCGGGTGTTGCGCAGGCAGCCGGGGGGGCCGAGGTTGCGGGGCCATCCCCATCCCAGTAAGTCAGATGCGCGTTGTGCAAAAAGGTCCTTGGCTTCATTGGCGAGAACTCGGCGGCCGACAAAGGACCGTAGTGCTAAGGCTTGATGGATCGGGTTGATGATACCCAGCCCGCCTTCGAGTTTCGGTAGGCATGCCACATCATCTAGGAGTCTGGGTTGCTTGTTCCACACAAAATCGATCACCAAACGCCGTATTGATTTCATGCAACCAGGGGACAGGGGCGCCACACGGGCGACGTGCCACAACCGTGAGAGGATCAAAGAGTTCACCAGCAGGGACTTGCCCATGATGCTCAGGCCTCTGGGTCGCAGGACGTTGCAGTTCGACTTGGTTTTGGTCACGAGGTCATTCTCGGCGGCTGCACGTTGCGCTGTCGATGAGGTCAAAGGGTAGCCGAGGTATACTAGGGCGTTCGCGGACGATTGGTCGTGCCATAGAGCTTCTTGACTGGCTGCGATGCGTTTCCAAGCGCCCGTCCTTTTGCCAGAGAAAGGGAAGAAAACGGTTTTCGCCTTGTTCATCTTGGCGTTGGAGGCATGGCTGTAGATCTGTATCGTGTCTAGGATACTGTCCCAACAGGCGGGGTCTTCGGCAATGATCAGTACGTCGTCAGCGTAGGCTAGAGCTATCGGTGCTGGGGGACCAGAAGGTACTGCAGCAACCAGGCGTGTAGGGCGGCGGTGGAGCAGTGTTCTTGACCTGGCTAGGCCAGGGTGGTGCCCCTGTGGGCTATCTTCATCGCTGGGTGTGGATGTGGTGGGTGGATTGTTGGGACGTCGCAGTCTGGTCAGCAGGGGCTCGATGGCTAGGTTGAACAATAGAGGGGAAAGAGGGTCCCCTTGTCGCAGGCCTCGCGCTTGATTGACTGGTTCAGAGAGCCAGCCATTGACGGAAACCAGGATTTGGTTGTCAAAAAAAAGATTTCTGATGCACTGGACGAAGGATGATGGGAAGCCATAGGCGGTCAGTGTGGCAGTGAGGTAATCTGGGTGGACTCGATCGTAAGCTTTTTCTTGATCCAGCATGATACCGTGGGCCGTTGAGCATGATCGTGGTTGTTGTGCTAGTTCCATGCACGCTGTGACATACCAGCCGTGATCGGCGATCTGTCGACCGTGCACAAACCCTTTTTGGTCGGGGTGGAGGATAAGGTCTAATGCTGGTTGGAGGCGGTTTGCCAGCATCTTGGTGAAGAGCTTGCAATCTGTGTTCAACAAGGATAATGGTCTCCAGTTGGCTAGATTGGTAGAGCAACCTTTCTTGTATAGGAGGATCAGCTTGGCCAGTTTCCAGGACTTCGGAAAAATGCCATTGGAGGCTTCTCTGAGTACATTCATGAAGAGGTTGAAGGTTCGGGGGCAAAGGTTTAGAATAGTTTTCAGTAATTCAAAGCTGATACCATCCAGACCGGGGGACTTGTCCTTGGGCGTGTGCGAGAGGGCTGACCTCAGCTCATCTTCTGTTGGCGGGGCAGATAAGGCATCGAGAGTCGAGGGACTTATCTCTCGGTGGCTTTGAGCGTATCTTGTCATGTCTGAGATGGCTGATGGATCCGTCGGTTCTTGGCGGTACAACTGGGAGTAGAAATCCCGGGTGAGCTTGTTGACTTTTCTCATCTCCGTGTACGTGGTGCCAGTGGATGGGTCGGTGATCCCTTGTAGCGTTGTTTGGCCCGTGCGCCTTTGAATGGTCCGGTAAAAAAATTTGGTGTTGCGTTCACCTTCCTCCAACCAGCGAGTGGCTGATCTGATTCGTAGGCTTTCCATATACCGTTGCGTATGCTGGTCAATGCTGTCCTCGATCTTGTCCAGGGATTTTCCAGTTTCACCTTGTCGATCCTTCGGCAAGGCTTGCAGGAGCGATGCACGGCTTGACTGGAGGTTGGTCAGCTCCTCAGACTGGGACACCTTAAGCTTCCTTCCGATGTTGACTGCCAATATCTGGACGGATGTCTTCAAGCTCTCCCATTGTTCTTGTGGTGAGAGGTCAGGATGCTTACGACGAGTATGGAAAGCTGCCAGCAGTTTCTCTAATTGCGCCATGAAGAGTTCACTGCCAAGAAGTTGGTTATTGAAACGCCACGTACCCGGACCCATGGTGGGTCTCTGCAGAATCAGGTCCACATAAACCAGGTGGTGGTCGGTCCATAATCGTGGTAAAAAAAATTGGCCGGAGGCTTGGGCAAGTTCCGCCCCAGCGTCATTGCCAAGGACATAGTCGATGGTGGTCCGATGGAATTGTGTGGATTTGAACGTGGGTGCCGGCGTGTAACTGTGACGGTCTGAGGTCTTTTCAGTAGTGAGGCGTACAAGATCGTGGTGTTGTTCCCATAGGTCTGTTGCAAAGTCCCGATCCGCTCCTGGTAGAGAGGTGTCATAAAGGTGGACGTTAAAGTCCCCACAAATGATCCATGGATTGGACGGGTCCGCGACGATTGCTGGGTGAGTGAAGATATCCCTTTGTTTGCGGTGACGAGCGGTGGCTGAGGTTGGCATGTAAATAGATGCTATGTTCGTGACTGTGGTTCCTGTAGTGTTATCAATAACGGTGGCGGTTGTGATTCGTTCGTCCGTTGATATACTTTCGTTGGTGAGGGAAAAGTGGCGGTTGATGCATATTATGGCAGTTTTGGATGACGCACAATAGGATCGACCTTGGAGTAAAGATTGTAGTCGTTGTTCATTTTCGTGGGACAGGTGTGCTTGTCTGGCTAAGGGGTTTTGGACGTCTTGCAGGCAGAGGATGTCCACGTGGTGTTTTTGTCGGTTGATGATGTACTTCAGGAATTCGGATTTGGTGGTGCGGTTATGGATGGTGAGCAGACTCCTCGCGTTGAGGGTTGCTATGCGAAGACTTGGTTGTCCACTCATTGACGCAGATTATGATGTGCGCCGTTTTCCAGGCGCGCGGATCGGGGTCGCTGTGTTCTAGCTGGTGGATCAGCGCTGATTTTGGCTCGTGGGCTGTTAATACGTTTCGATGGAGGTGCAAGCACAGCTGCATCTTCATCAGTCGAGTCCATGAGTTCCTCGGGCTCATCTGTCTTCATAGATGTACCAATTGCGTATGATGCGTGCTTGGATGCAGCTGTTCCGTCAGGTACGTCTCGTTGCTCGTCTGTATTCTTGTACTTCGGCTTAACTAGGCTGATGAGACCGTCGTCTTCCGAGTATTCTAGCTGAATATCGTCCATCTCTTCATTGGGTTCCGTTGAGTGGATCAGGGACGTGTTTTCGAGAGTCGGTGATTCGGTGGCTGCCTCCGACATCGTCGCCTCCATGTCATCGTCTTCCATGGTTACTGGGTCGTCCGTGACCTTTGATGTGGTGGGTACCAGAAGTGGGCTGGGGTGGTCTCTCTTGGCAGGGTGCAAGGCGATCCTCTTTTTGGCCTCCCCCGCATGTGTGGGCATGGTTCGTTTCAGCTCACCCTCACCTGGTCGGTGTATCGCCTTCGTTCGACAATATTTCTTGATATGGCCCTGGTCACCACACTTGTAGCAAACGATGTTGGCCCTTTTCGGGCAGTCCTTTCGCATGTGGCCTGTCAAGCGGCAGTGGAAGCAGATCGAGGGGGCCCCGCTGTAGCGCACCGGTGCGAGCATGTCCCATTGCGTCAGGTACATCATTCGATTCAGAGGCAGATAGACATCCTCTGGTTCGTCTTCCCCCTCAGAAGGTTGTCGAGGGTTGGACCGGTCTACCATCACCGAGACCTCGCCTTCGAAAAAGCCGCCTCGAGTGTATTTTGAGATTTGCATCACTTGGCCATAGTTGGCGCACGAGTCCTTGAGACCTTCAATCAGTTCCTGATCTTCCACTTTAGGCACTCGACTAATATAAAGTCGAACCATTTTAGGTGGATTCTTCCCCCCTGCGCTTGCAGGTGTGGCCTTGAATGTCATGCCTTCGATGGTGATCCCTATTTCAATGGCTTTGCGCGAGTCTGCGCTGTTCTGAAATTTGATATCCAACATTACCAAGTCCTTCTTTTGGAAGTCCCCTTGGACAGGCGAAATTCCGACCACGGGACCTAATTTATCTTGTACTACTTTGTATACTTGAACCACATTTTCAAAAAAGCGGGTGGGTAGGGTGAGGAGCACATTGTCAGGGTCTAAAGCAGCTTCTAGGATGCGTTCAGCATCACTGATGGTCTTTCGAGCCATTAAGTCGGGTTCTTCATATAGTGTCTCGAACACTGGTTTCGTTGATCCAAAGAAATTGTCTTTTCCAGGGATCATGTCAACTCCTTTGGGGATCGTTACATTGCATGTACGTCTTGCAATTTCGACATAGGAAACGGTTTTTGTACCTCCAGCAGTCATTATAGCTTCTACCAGAAGGTACTGAAAGGGCGTATGTTCGGCTTATGTAGTGGTTTGAGCGAGTTATAAAGCAAACAAAAGTTTTTATTCGTGTAATCTTTTATCCGAGCAAGTGGGGCTAGATTACACGAAAGAGAGTTTTTCGATGAAGCATACAGTGAGGTGAGTCGAACTCTGACAGTATATGGTACTGTGTAGGACAGAGCAAACGGTCTATTTCTGGTGGTGGCGAGGGCGGGTAGCAGTGCTGTGGTAGCGAGCTAACCATAGCAGAGGTTCCATGGGGACTTGATCTCGTTCATACGCCCAGTGGGCCAGCCAGAGGACGTATAAAATGCGACCGAATCGGGCCAAGGTGGGTCGGGAGGCTTTCTCTATGAACATCAAAGCTGGGAACATTGCTAATGCTTCAGTCCCCGCTCCATTGTGGCTGGTACTCCAATAGAAGCAAGTCCATAGAACTGCCGTCTCATCAAGGAAAGACCATCCCCCTGGCCACTGCGAAACCAAAGGATATCCGCGTCGCAAGTCACCCTCGTGCAGGCTGCTGGCCCACAGTCCACACAGAGAGAGACTGGACGACACTATGGAAATTGAAGATCCCAGGCCGTAGCCTGACGGTGTGGTGGCGGTATCTACACAACAAGCTACCTTCTCGCAAACGAATGGTAGACCGCCAAGCTCACTTTGACACTGATATCTGCCCCATTTAAAACTCTCTTTCGTGTAATCTAGCCCCACTTGCTCGGATAAAAGATTACACGAATAAAAACTTTTGTTTGCTTTATAACTCGCTCAAACCACTACATAAGCCGAACATACGCCCTTTCAGTACCTTCTGGTAGAAGCTATAATGACTGCTGGAGGTACAAAAACCGTTTCCTATGTCGAAATTGCAAGACGTACATGCAATGTAACGATCCCCAAAGGAGTTGACATGATCCCTGGAAAAGACAATTTCTTTGGATCAACGAAACCAGTGTTCGAGACACTATATGAAGAACCCGACTTAATGGCTCGAAAGACCATCAGTGATGCTGAACGCATCCTAGAAGCTGCTTTAGACCCTGACAATGTGCTCCTCACCCTACCCACCCGCTTTTTTGAAAATGTGGTTCAAGTATACAAAGTAGTACAAGATAAATTAGGTCCCGTGGTCGGAATTTCGCCTGTCCAAGGGGACTTCCAAAAGAAGGACTTGGTAATGTTGGATATCAAATTTCAGAACAGCGCAGACTCGCGCAAAGCCATTGAAATAGGGATCACCATCGAAGGCATGACATTCAAGGCCACACCTGCAAGCGCAGGGGGGAAGAATCCACCTAAAATGGTTCGACTTTATATTAGTCGAGTGCCTAAAGTGGAAGATCAGGAACTGATTGAAGGTCTCAAGGACTCGTGCGCCAACTATGGCCAAGTGATGCAAATCTCAAAATACACTCGAGGCGGCTTTTTCGAAGGCGAGGTCTCGGTGATGGTAGACCGGTCCAACCCTCGACAACCTTCTGAGGGGGAAGACGAACCAGAGGATGTCTATCTGCCTCTGAATCGAATGATGTACCTGACGCAATGGGACATGCTCGCACCGGTGCGCTACAGCGGGGCCCCCTCGATCTGCTTCCACTGCCGCTTGACAGGCCACATGCGAAAGGACTGCCCGAAAAGGGCCAACATCGTTTGCTACAAGTGTGGTGACCAGGGCCATATCAAGAAATATTGTCGAACGAAGGCGATACACCGACCAGGTGAGGGTGAGCTGAAACGAACCATGCCCACACATGCGGGGGAGGCCAAAAAGAGGATCGCCTTGCACCCTGCCAAGAGAGACCACCCCAGCCCACTTCTGGTACCCACCACATCAAAGGTCACGGACGACCCAGTAACCATGGAAGACGATGACATGGAGGCGACGATGTCGGAGGCAGCCACCGAATCACCGACTCTCGAAAACACGTCCCTGATCCACTCAACGGAACCCAATGAAGAGATGGACGATATTCAGCTAGAATACTCGGAAGACGACGGTCTCATCAGCCTAGTTAAGCCGAAGTACAAGAATACAGACGAGCAACGAGACGTACCTGACGGAACAGCTGCATCCAAGCACGCATCATACGCAATTGGTACATCTATGAAGACAGATGAGCCCGAGGAACTCATGGACTCGACTGATGAAGATGCAGCTGTGCTTGCACCTCCATCGAAACGTATTAACAGCCCACGAGCCAAAATCAGCGCTGATCCACCAGCTAGAACACAGCGACCCCGATCCGCGCGCCTGGAAAACGGCGCACATCATAATCTGCGTCAATGAGTGGACAACCAAGTCTTCGCATAGCAACCCTCAACGCGAGGAGTCTGCTCACCATCCATAACCGCACCACCAAATCCGAATTCCTGAAGTACATCATCAACCGACAAAAACACCACGTGGACATCCTCTGCCTGCAAGACGTCCAAAACCCCTTAGCCAGACAAGCACACCTGTCCCACGAAAATGAACAACGACTACAATCTTTACTCCAAGGTCGATCCTATTGTGCGTCATCCAAAACTGCCATAATATGCATCAACCGCCACTTTTCCCTCACCAACGAAAGTATATCAACGGACGAACGAATCACAACCGCCACCGTTATTGATAACACTACAGGAACCACAGTCACGAACATAGCATCTATTTACATGCCAACCTCAGCCACCGCTCGTCACCGCAAACAAAGGGATATCTTCACTCACCCAGCAATCGTCGCGGACCCGTCCAATCCATGGATCATTTGTGGGGACTTTAACGTCCACCTTTATGACACCTCTCTACCAGGAGCGGATCGGGACTTTGCAACAGACCTATGGGAACAACACCACGATCTTGTACGCCTCACTACTGAAAAGACCTCAGACCGTCACAGTTACACGCCGGCACCCACGTTCAAATCCACACAATTCCATCGGACCACCATCGACTATGTCCTTGGCAATGACGCTGGGGCGGAACTTGCCCAAGCCTCCGGCCAATTTTTTTTACCACGATTATGGACCGACCACCACCTGGTTTATGTGGACCTGATTCTGCAGAGACCCACCATGGGTCCGGGTACGTGGCGTTTCAATAACCAACTTCTTGGCAGTGAACTCTTCATGGCGCAATTAGAGAAACTGCTGGCAGCTTTCCATACTCGTCGTAAGCATCCTGACCTCTCACCACAAGAACAATGGGAGAGCTTGAAGACATCCGTCCAGATATTGGCAGTCAACATCGGAAGGAAGCTTAAGGTGTCCCAGTCTGAGGAGCTGACCAACCTCCAGTCAAGCCGTGCATCGCTCCTGCAAGCCTTGCCGAAGGATCGACAAGGTGAAACTGGAAAATCCCTGGACAAGATCGAGGACAGCATTGACCAGCATACGCAACGGTATATGGAAAGCCTACGAATCAGATCAGCCACTCGCTGGTTGGAGGAAGGTGAACGCAACACCAAATTTTTTTACCGGACCATTCAAAGGCGCACGGGCCAAACAACGCTACAAGGGATCACCGACCCATCCACTGGCACCACGTACACGGAGATGAGAAAAGTCAACAAGCTCACCCGGGATTTCTACTCCCAGTTGTACCGCCAAGAACCGACGGATCCATCAGCCATCTCAGACATGACAAGATACGCTCAAAGCCACCGAGAGATAAGTCCCTCGACTCTCGATGCCTTATCTGCCCCGCCAACAGAAGATGAGCTGAGGTCAGCCCTCTCGCACACGCCAAGGACAAGTCCCCCGGTCTGGATGGTATCAGCTTTGAATTACTGAAAACTATTCTAAACCTTTGCCCCGAACCTTCAACCTCTTCATGAATGTACTCAGAGAAGCCTCCAATGGCATTTTTCCGAAGTCCTGGAAACTGGCCAAGCTGATCCTCCTATACAAGAAAGGTTGCTCTACCAATCTAGCCAACTGGAGACCATTATCCTTGTTGAACACAGATTGCAAGCTCTTCACCAAGATGCTGGCAAACCGCCTCCAACCAGCATTAGACCTTATCCTCCACCCCGACCAAAAAGGGTTTGTGCACGGTCGACAGATCGCCGATCACGGCTGGTATGTCACAGCGTGCATGGAACTAGCACAACAACCACGATCATGCTCAACGGCCCACGGTATCATGCTGGATCAAGAAAAAGCTTACGATCGAGTCCACCCAGATTACCTCACTGCCACACTGACCGCCTATGGCTTCCCATCATCCTTCGTCCAGTGCATCAGAAATCTTTTTTTGACAACCAAATCCTGGTTTCCGTCAATGGCTGGCTCTCTGAACCAGTCAATCAAGCGCGAGGCCTGCGACAAGGGGACCCTCTTTCCCCTCTATTGTTCAACCTAGCCATCGAGCCCCTGCTGACCAGACTGCGACGTCCCAACAATCCACCCACCACATCCACACCCAGCGATGAAGATAGCCCACAGGGGCACCACCCTGGCCTAGCCAGGTCAAGAACACTGCTCCACCGCCGCCCTACACGCCTGGTTGCTGCAGTACCTTCTGGTCCCCCAGCACCGATAGCTCTAGCCTACGCTGACGACGTACTGATCATTGCCGAAGACCCCGCCTGTTGGGACAGTATCCTAGACACGATACAGATCTACAGCCATGCCTCCAACGCCAAGATGAACAAGGCGAAAACCGTTTTCTTCCCTTTCTCTGGCAAAAGGACGGGCGCTTGGAAACGCATCGCAGCCAGTCAAGAAGCTCTATGGCACGACCAATCGTCCGCGAACGCCCTAGTATACCTCGGCTACCCTTTGACCTCATCGACAGCGCAACGTGCAGCCGCCGAGAATGACCTCGTGACCAAAACCAAGTCGAACTGCAACGTCCTGCGACCCAGAGGCCTGAGCATCATGGGCAAGTCCCTGCTGGTGAACTCTTTGATCCTCTCACGGTTGTGGCACGTCGCCCGTGTGGCGCCCCTGTCCCCTGGTTGCATGAAATCAATACGGCGTTTGGTGATCGATTTTGTGTGGAACAAGCAACCCAGACTCCTAGATGATGTGGCATGCCTACCGAAACTCGAAGGCGGGCTGGGTATCATCAACCCGATCCATCAAGCCTTAGCACTACGGTCCTTTGTCGGCCGCCGAGTTCTCGCCAATGAAGCCAAGGACCTTTTTGCACAACGCGCATCTGACTTACTGGGATGGGGATGGCCCCGCAACCTCGGCCCCCCGGCTGCCTGCGCAACACCCGCGCTGCTTTAGTGGAAGTGGATACCAACCCAGCCTTATCGTGGTCCATGTCTACTGGTGAGATCCGTAGGGTGCTCGCCACTGCGAATAAGAGCAAAATCTACCCGACGCACCCCCCAAATCAAGAGCATGCTATCCATCGAGTCACGGAGGCCCAATGGCGTTGGTTTTGGAAACACCCTGGCCTACCCAAAGTCAAGGAAGTATGGTGGCGTGTCCTCCACAACAAGGTCCCAACAGCCAAGATCCGAGCCAAATGGTCCTGCGATGTGTCAACCGCGTGCGCACACTGTGATGCACCAACCGAAGACAGTGTGCACATGATGTTCCTGTGCCCGACCAAGTTGCGTTTTTGGCAAGCCTACCTCAGCCTGCAGCCTCTGTCCGAACAAGCCAAGCAAACAGCACCTTTCCCAGCACTGATGTTCCTTGAAAAAGCCGCACAACCCATCTTGATCCGGTTCAGCCGCATTCTATATGTCCTCTGGCTGGCCCACTGGGCGTACGAACGCGAGCAGGTCCCCATGGATCCCCTGCTGTGGTTAGCGCGCTACCATAGCACAGCCACCCACCCCCACCCTAGCGTCCGACCGTAAAACTTGTTCCCCTACCCTCTACCTCACTCGCCATAGTTTGTTTGCCTTTCTTCCCTGATGCTTAGTTTGTTGTGACAACACCATAACTTAATTTAAGTATGCAATAAAGCATTGTTTTTTTATTTTAAAAAAAAAAAAAAAAAAACTGTATGCTTCATCACTCCTCTCTCCCCGCTCTCCTGTTATGAAGACTTAATTTAAGTATGCAATAAAGCATTGTTTTTTTAAAAAAAAAAAAAACTCCAGATGGCCCAAGATGTTATTTTTTTGTATGAGGAATAAATATTTTTTTTTTTTTTTGTATGTGGGAATATATTTTTTTGTTTTTTTTAAAAAAAAGCCGTCATTCATTACAAATCCACGCGCGACTACCCTACCTCTCGAGAATTTTAAGCGAAAGAGCCGTTTTTTCAAGAAATTTAAGCGAAAGTGATCTTTTTCATGTTTTTTTTTCCGTAGGCTTTTTTTTTTTTTTCTCCTTGCCATGTCACGTGTTTTTTTAGCGAAAATGGAGGCCAAAGAAAAAAAAATACGGGCGCTTAAAGTTTTAGCCAGGTAATTGCAAAAACTTGAGCGAAAGAGAGAATATTTTTTTGTCTTACGTTGCGACACTGAGAAGATTTTTTTTTTGCATGAAGTAGATTAAGATTTTTTTTGCCAGTATATTTTTTATTGTGAAGTTTAAAATTAAGGCAAAAGACAAATATCAGAATCAAGCGGCAGTTAAAAACATAGATGCACCTCGGGTTCGAAAAAAAACCCAAATTTAGACATAGGTGAAAAATAGATGAATTTAAGGAAATACTTGCTAATTATAGTAATAAAAATAATTGTGAGCGATATATTTTTCTTTATATGGGTGGTGGATTTTTTGAAAAAATACTTTCCAAAAAAGTATAATTGCTACTTTTTTGGAAAGTATTTTTTCAAAAAATCCACCACCCATATAAAGAAAAATATATCGCTCACAATTATTTTTATTACTATAATTAGCAAGTATTTCCTTAAATTCATCTATTTTTCACCTATGTCTAAATTTGGGTTTTTTTTCGAACCCGAGGTGCATCTATGTTTTTAACTGCCGCTTGATTCTGATATTTGTCTTTTGCCTTAATTTTAAACTTCACAATAAAAAATATACTGGCAAAAAAAATCTTAATCTACTTCATGCAAAAAAAAAAATCTTCTCAGTGTCGCAACGTAAGACAAAAAAATATTCTCTCTTTCGCTCAAGTTTTTGCAATTACCTGGCTAAAACTTTAAGCGCCCGTATTTTTTTTTCTTTGGCCTCCATTTTCGCTAAAAAAACACGTGACATGGCAAGGAGAAAAAAAAAAAAAAGCCTACGAAAAAAAAAACATGAAAAAGATCACTTTCGCTTAAATTTCTTGAATCGAAAAACTCTCTTTCGTGTAATCTAGCCCCACTTGCTCGGATAAAAGATTACACGAATAAAAACTTTTGTTTGCTTTATAACTCGCTCAAACCACTACATAAGCCGAACATACGCCCTTTCAGTACCTTCTGGTAGAAGCTATAATGACTGCTGGAGGTACAAAAACCGTTTCCTATGTCGAAATTGCAAGACGTACATGCAATGTAACGATCCCCAAAGGAGTTGACATGATCCCTGGAAAAGACAATTTCTTTGGATCAACGAAACCAGTGTTCGAGACACTATATGAAGAACCCGACTTAATGGCTCGAAAGACCATCAGTGATGCTGAACGCATCCTAGAAGCTGCTTTAGACCCTGACAATGTGCTCCTCACCCTACCCACCCGCTTTTTTGAAAATGTGGTTCAAGTATACAAAGTAGTACAAGATAAATTAGGTCCCGTGGTCGGAATTTCGCCTGTCCAAGGGGACTTCCAAAAGAAGGACTTGGTAATGTTGGATATCAAATTTCAGAACAGCGCAGACTCGCGCAAAGCCATTGAAATAGGGATCACCATCGAAGGCATGACATTCAAGGCCACACCTGCAAGCGCAGGGGGGAAGAATCCACCTAAAATGGTTCGACTTTATATTAGTCGAGTGCCTAAAGTGGAAGATCAGGAACTGATTGAAGGTCTCAAGGACTCGTGCGCCAACTATGGCCAAGTGATGCAAATCTCAAAATACACTCGAGGCGGCTTTTTCGAAGGCGAGGTCTCGGTGATGGTAGACCGGTCCAACCCTCGACAACCTTCTGAGGGGGAAGACGAACCAGAGGATGTCTATCTGCCTCTGAATCGAATGATGTACCTGACGCAATGGGACATGCTCGCACCGGTGCGCTACAGCGGGGCCCCCTCGATCTGCTTCCACTGCCGCTTGACAGGCCACATGCGAAAGGACTGCCCGAAAAGGGCCAACATCGTTTGCTACAAGTGTGGTGACCAGGGCCATATCAAGAAATATTGTCGAACGAAGGCGATACACCGACCAGGTGAGGGTGAGCTGAAACGAACCATGCCCACACATGCGGGGGAGGCCAAAAAGAGGATCGCCTTGCACCCTGCCAAGAGAGACCACCCCAGCCCACTTCTGGTACCCACCACATCAAAGGTCACGGACGACCCAGTAACCATGGAAGACGATGACATGGAGGCGACGATGTCGGAGGCAGCCACCGAATCACCGACTCTCGAAAACACGTCCCTGATCCACTCAACGGAACCCAATGAAGAGATGGACGATATTCAGCTAGAATACTCGGAAGACGACGGTCTCATCAGCCTAGTTAAGCCGAAGTACAAGAATACAGACGAGCAACGAGACGTACCTGACGGAACAGCTGCATCCAAGCACGCATCATACGCAATTGGTACATCTATGAAGACAGATGAGCCCGAGGAACTCATGGACTCGACTGATGAAGATGCAGCTGTGCTTGCACCTCCATCGAAACGTATTAACAGCCCACGAGCCAAAATCAGCGCTGATCCACCAGCTAGAACACAGCGACCCCGATCCGCGCGCCTGGAAAACGGCGCACATCATAATCTGCGTCAATGAGTGGACAACCAAGTCTTCGCATAGCAACCCTCAACGCGAGGAGTCTGCTCACCATCCATAACCGCACCACCAAATCCGAATTCCTGAAGTACATCATCAACCGACAAAAACACCACGTGGACATCCTCTGCCTGCAAGACGTCCAAAACCCCTTAGCCAGACAAGCACACCTGTCCCACGAAAATGAACAACGACTACAATCTTTACTCCAAGGTCGATCCTATTGTGCGTCATCCAAAACTGCCATAATATGCATCAACCGCCACTTTTCCCTCACCAACGAAAGTATATCAACGGACGAACGAATCACAACCGCCACCGTTATTGATAACACTACAGGAACCACAGTCACGAACATAGCATCTATTTACATGCCAACCTCAGCCACCGCTCGTCACCGCAAACAAAGGGATATCTTCACTCACCCAGCAATCGTCGCGGACCCGTCCAATCCATGGATCATTTGTGGGGACTTTAACGTCCACCTTTATGACACCTCTCTACCAGGAGCGGATCGGGACTTTGCAACAGACCTATGGGAACAACACCACGATCTTGTACGCCTCACTACTGAAAAGACCTCAGACCGTCACAGTTACACGCCGGCACCCACGTTCAAATCCACACAATTCCATCGGACCACCATCGACTATGTCCTTGGCAATGACGCTGGGGCGGAACTTGCCCAAGCCTCCGGCCAATTTTTTTACCACGATTATGGACCGACCACCACCTGGTTTATGTGGACCTGATTCTGCAGAGACCCACCATGGGTCCGGGTACGTGGCGTTTCAATAACCAACTTCTTGGCAGTGAACTCTTCATGGCGCAATTAGAGAAACTGCTGGCAGCTTTCCATACTCGTCGTAAGCATCCTGACCTCTCACCACAAGAACAATGGGAGAGCTTGAAGACATCCGTCCAGATATTGGCAGTCAACATCGGAAGGAAGCTTAAGGTGTCCCAGTCTGAGGAGCTGACCAACCTCCAGTCAAGCCGTGCATCGCTCCTGCAAGCCTTGCCGAAGGATCGACAAGGTGAAACTGGAAAATCCCTGGACAAGATCGAGGACAGCATTGACCAGCATACGCAACGGTATATGGAAAGCCTACGAATCAGATCAGCCACTCGCTGGTTGGAGGAAGGTGAACGCAACACCAAATTTTTTTACCGGACCATTCAAAGGCGCACGGGCCAAACAACGCTACAAGGGATCACCGACCCATCCACTGGCACCACGTACACGGAGATGAGAAAAGTCAACAAGCTCACCCGGGATTTCTACTCCCAGTTGTACCGCCAAGAACCGACGGATCCATCAGCCATCTCAGACATGACAAGATACGCTCAAAGCCACCGAGAGATAAGTCCCTCGACTCTCGATGCCTTATCTGCCCCGCCAACAGAAGATGAGCTGAGGTCAGCCCTCTCGCACACGCCCAAGGACAAGTCCCCCGGTCTGGATGGTATCAGCTTTGAATTACTGAAAACTATTCTAAACCTTTGCCCCCGAACCTTCAACCTCTTCATGAATGTACTCAGAGAAGCCTCCAATGGCATTTTTCCGAAGTCCTGGAAACTGGCCAAGCTGATCCTCCTATACAAGAAAGGTTGCTCTACCAATCTAGCCAACTGGAGACCATTATCCTTGTTGAACACAGATTGCAAGCTCTTCACCAAGATGCTGGCAAACCGCCTCCAACCAGCATTAGACCTTATCCTCCACCCCGACCAAAAAGGGTTTGTGCACGGTCGACAGATCGCCGATCACGGCTGGTATGTCACAGCGTGCATGGAACTAGCACAACAACCACGATCATGCTCAACGGCCCACGGTATCATGCTGGATCAAGAAAAAGCTTACGATCGAGTCCACCCAGATTACCTCACTGCCACACTGACCGCCTATGGCTTCCCATCATCCTTCGTCCAGTGCATCAGAAATCTTTTTTTTGACAACCAAATCCTGGTTTCCGTCAATGGCTGGCTCTCTGAACCAGTCAATCAAGCGCGAGGCCTGCGACAAGGGGACCCTCTTTCCCCTCTATTGTTCAACCTAGCCATCGAGCCCCTGCTGACCAGACTGCGACGTCCCAACAATCCACCCACCACATCCACACCCAGCGATGAAGATAGCCCACAGGGGCACCACCCTGGCCTAGCCAGGTCAAGAACACTGCTCCACCGCCGCCCTACACGCCTGGTTGCTGCAGTACCTTCTGGTCCCCCAGCACCGATAGCTCTAGCCTACGCTGACGACGTACTGATCATTGCCGAAGACCCCGCCTGTTGGGACAGTATCCTAGACACGATACAGATCTACAGCCATGCCTCCAACGCCAAGATGAACAAGGCGAAAACCGTTTTCTTCCCTTTCTCTGGCAAAAGGACGGGCGCTTGGAAACGCATCGCAGCCAGTCAAGAAGCTCTATGGCACGACCAATCGTCCGCGAACGCCCTAGTATACCTCGGCTACCCTTTGACCTCATCGACAGCGCAACGTGCAGCCGCCGAGAATGACCTCGTGACCAAAACCAAGTCGAACTGCAACGTCCTGCGACCCAGAGGCCTGAGCATCATGGGCAAGTCCCTGCTGGTGAACTCTTTGATCCTCTCACGGTTGTGGCACGTCGCCCGTGTGGCGCCCCTGTCCCCTGGTTGCATGAAATCAATACGGCGTTTGGTGATCGATTTTGTGTGGAACAAGCAACCCAGACTCCTAGATGATGTGGCATGCCTACCGAAACTCGAAGGCGGGCTGGGTATCATCAACCCGATCCATCAAGCCTTAGCACTACGGTCCTTTGTCGGCCGCCGAGTTCTCGCCAATGAAGCCAAGGACCTTTTTGCACAACGCGCATCTGACTTACTGGGATGGGGATGGCCCCGCAACCTCGGCCCCCCCGGCTGCCTGCGCAACACCCGCGCTGCTTTAGTGGAAGTGGATACCAACCCAGCCTTATCGTGGTCCATGTCTACTGGTGAGATCCGTAGGGTGCTCGCCACTGCGAATAAGAGCAAAATCTACCCGACGCACCCCCCAAATCAAGAGCATGCTATCCATCGAGTCACGGAGGCCCAATGGCGTTGGTTTTGGAAACACCCTGGCCTACCCAAAGTCAAGGAAGTATGGTGGCGTGTCCTCCACAACAAGGTCCCAACAGCCAAGATCCGAGCCAAATGGTCCTGCGATGTGTCAACCGCGTGCGCACACTGTGATGCACCAACCGAAGACAGTGTGCACATGATGTTCCTGTGCCCGACCAAGTTGCGTTTTTGGCAAGCCTACCTCAGCCTGCAGCCTCTGTCCGAACAAGCCAAGCAAACAGCACCTTTCCCAGCACTGATGTTCCTTGAAAAAGCCGCACAACCCATCTTGATCCGGTTCAGCCGCATTCTATATGTCCTCTGGCTGGCCCACTGGGCGTACGAACGCGAGCAGGTCCCCATGGATCCCCTGCTGTGGTTAGCGCGCTACCATAGCACAGCCACCCGCCCCCACCCTAGCGTCCGACCGTAAAACTTGTTCCCCTACCCTCTACCTCACTCGCCATAGTTTGTTTGCCTTTCTTCCCTGATGCTTAGTTTGTTGTGACAACACCATAACTTAATTTAAGTATGCAATAAAGCATTGTTTTTTTATTTTAAAAAAAAAAAAAAGATATCTGCCCCATTTGTCACCAAGAACCAGAAACCGACGACCCACGATCACAAAAATCAGAAGCAGAATCGACAAATTCGTATGGGGGAAACAACCTGCCATCCAACACGCTGTCCTGTGCTTACCAAGAACAGAAGGTGGCCTAGGTCTGCTGGACATAGACACGCAGGCAATAGCCCTACAAGCCCCCCTGGTCAACCGCTTGATCAACATGAATTCTAAGGACCCAAAAATTCGGAAGATTGCCATGGCCCTGTCAGGTGGCCTTCCTGCCAGCCGATCTTCGGACCCCAAGAACATCGTGAACACAGGAATGACAATCTCTCAAGCCAAGCACCCTCCCTTGTGGCTGATCAACCGCCACCAGAGACTCACTAGCAATATAGACCCAAACAGCTACCGGTACGTGCAAGGCTCGACCAATGAAACACGCCTAGCTATCCAGTCCAGGGCCAAAAACGACATTCACCCAACAACAATCCCTTTCGTGCCACACATCATACATAGGCTAAATGCTAGCTGGTGGACTGCCTTCTGGAAAAGACGAATAGACCCCAAGTCCAAGGAAGTCTGGTGGCGAGTCCTACATGATAAAGTTCCTACAAACCTAGTCCGCTCACGATGGGACAAGAATAGCATCAAGCCATGGTGCAATCACTGTAGTGAACCCACGATAGAGGACACGCAACACATGCTCTTTTTGTGTCCCATCAAAAAACAGCTTTGGCAAGCAGCGGTAGACACCTTACAGACCCCCAACATCCTGGCCACCGAACATCTAGAGTCCATTTTCGCCAGACGCAAAACCGATGAGACTAGCAAAATCACTCTAGGCAGCATCATGCACTGGGTATGGAAGGCCCACTGGGCCCATGTCTTTGAACAAACACCTTTGGAGCCCGAGATCTGGTTACCCATCCTGATATCTATGCCAGCCATACACAGAACAACTGCCCCCATCACCTAAGCCTATGAAACTAAGACAACCATGAACAACCTAAGAATATGCAAAACAATAGTATGAATAAACAACTCCGTTTTTTTTTTAAAAAAAAAAAGAAACCGACGACCACTTACTGGTATCATGCCCTCCCAAATGGAATGTGTGGCGCCAGTTTTTCCCCAGTGTGTCGCCTAAACACAAAGAAAACATACTGCAAAATCTGAACAACCCAGGCTCGGCTAAATCCTTCCAGTTGGACCTAGCAGCTAAAGTCATGTATGCGATATGGTCTGCCCACTGGGACTGTGTAATACATGGCAAACAACTACATGAGAGGATGATTACATCAAAAATCCTAATCCACGATTAAGCCCCTCCCCCCAGTGTTTAAGCCCATTTATAACCATGTGTCTATGTCATCATATCTATAACTTATGACCTCCTCTTATGTCCATATCCCATCCTTCCCATCTCTATCCTTTATCTGATATGTTATTTTATATGTATATGAGGTGACTCCCATCATAATAAACCACCATCTAATACAAAAAAAAAAAAATCAAAGCTGGGAACGGTGCTGTTTGGTTGACTTGTGATGACAAAGGCTGCAAACCAAGGTAGGCTTGCCAGAAGCGCAGCTTGACAGGGCATAGGAATAACATGTGTAGGCTGTCTTCTATTGACTCCTTGCAATGGTTTTTTTTTTTTTTTTTACGCGAAAGAGTTTTTTATTACAGACTAAACAACAAGGGGAAAGGCAAACGAGCTATTGCGAGTGGGGTAAAGGACGGGGGCGGGGAGCGGTACTATAGTAGCGAGCTAGCCATAGTAGGGGTTTCATAGGGACCTTCTCTCGTTCGTAAGCCCAGTAGGCTAGCCAAAGGACGTATAATATGCGACTTAAACGGAGCAAAACGGGGCGTGGGGCTTCTGTGACGAACATCAGTGCTGGGTACGGCGCTACTTGTTTGACTTGTGTCGATAGGGGCTGCAACCCAAGGAAGGCTTGTGAACTTGAAGCCAATCAGCCGCCCTCACATAGCTTGTGCAACTACCGAGCCCCTGCCTGTAACACAATATTTATTAGTCACAGTCACAGGACTCTGTTATGATTCTCTCTTCTTCCCCACCTGATTCTATAATCATACGTAAAAACAGATGACATACAAAGAACCTTTGATCGGTGCTGCAATCAGCAGTAGGTGGTTTGTTCGCAGGGACAACGATAGCACTGCCAGCTATGGGATTTGGTAGTGGTGGTGTCATAGTTGGATCCACAGCTGCAGCGTTACAAGCATCAATTGGTAATGTTGCCGCTGGTAGTTTGTTTGCTACTGTCACAAGCGTCGGCATGGCTGGTGTTGGTCTATCCACTGTCGTTGCAACGGGTGGAGTTGGTGCCGTCGTGGGTGGTGTAGTATACGCCGCTAAGAAATGGTATGAATGACGTGAACGATATGTCACCTCAGAGTTTGATGGTTAAAAAAAAAAAAAAAGTCTAATGTTGAAAAAGTTGATTCCGCCCTTGTCTTGATGCCACCAAAGGTTTTCTCCCAACGTTGTTTGTACCCCCCCCTCCATAAACCAGAATGCTTGGTTTCCTTTGTTCCCGCTCGCTTTGTATATAATTGAATTGTCCATGTTGTGAATAAATGACTGTTCCTTTCATACAAAAAAAAAGGAGGGGGGGGTTGGGCCTGCCACATTCAGCATCTTTCTTTTGCAACGCTTTTATTTAAACAAACTTCTAGAATAAAATTAGTCTTTGGACTTCTTTTTCTTTGGTTTCTTTTTCTCCTTTTTCTCCTTTTTCGCCTTTCTAGCGCTTCGGACAACATCAGAGTTTTGCTTTCGTTTAAGGGACCCTTCTGGACGTAGATATTCTTGCATGACTCTGGTGAATTTGCCTTTTTGTTCGACAAGGCCGCGGCCCCCTTTTCTTGCTGTCCTTCCTTCGCAAGCTTCAAACAGTTCGGTGTCGGTCATTTTGATAGAGTAATCTTTGAAACCACCCGATTCACTTGTGTCGGGTTCAGGAGTGGTAGCCAATGATGAAGTTCTACTTAAAAAGTGAGATTTAAAAAGTAGAAGCGTAATAAGAAGCACATACGGATCATAAGCACCAGTCGAACTTTTTACGAATCCTCCATACAGCATATCATTAGCCATACGCTGAGACAGAGAAAATTGAATGTCTTTGACTTTCTCTTCCATGCCGTCGTCGTTTGCATTATTTGCAACAGAAGCCATCGTGCTTGCTGATATGATGTGACTGACTGGGCGCTCGGCGCTGTAGATCCCAGTTTTTGATCGTCGTAGATCATCTCCTTGACTAGCTTTCGCAACCTTGATAGATCCACTCTCTTCATTTTTCACTGTGACTTCGCTGGCACTTTTGTTGTACAAGTGATCCCACCATGCAAAGTCCCAGTTGCCTTGACTATCACCTACACCTTTCTTGTCATTCTTTTTGGCAACGGCAATATGTTTTTTGATGCCAGATCCATGCTTGCCTAAGCCTCCTCCACTTTAATAAAAATAATAAAGTCATGACAACTGCATTTTCCCCATAGTAGTCTACCTTTCCCATCCATATTTTTCCAGCTGCGATTTAGCAAATGATCCTTCCCACTTATCCATGGTGGACAACGTTTTAAAAAGGAAAAGAAGCGTTGTCGCCGTTCTCTCTCTTTTTTTTTTTTGAGAAAAAATAAACTCCAGCATCGTGCGGAACCTTTGTACTGTATGATGGTTACAATCAAGGTAGTTGCATTGCATCTCTCAAAGCGATCTATTATCAGATTTAATATTTTCGTAGATTCTTTTCTTTGCAGGTATCGCTGATGTCACACAGCATGCTGAGGAAACTTGGCAACTCTCAGCGCAAGATAATACAGTTCAAGACATTATCCAGGAGCTGATTGAAAAGTATGGTGATGAGTTCAGACAGTTAATATCGACCTGTATGTATGCCATCAATATGGAGTATGTCTCGCAAATGCACCCTGTTGCACCTTTCGATGAGCTGGCGATAATCCCGCCTGTCAGTGGCGGATAGTTTCAGATAAAATTACAGTAAAAAAAAGGAAACATATAAAATCCTAGAGACAATTCATAACGAAGGGAAGAGTGCGACTTTAGTCAAGTCGGGACGAAGGGATCTTGAATATGGTCATCTTCATGTGGATGGTTTTGTTGTTGAACACACAATCCCAGTGTGTAGACCATACGGCTGACATTAACATTGATGATAACGTTAACCAGCACTGTAATTACCAAGGGCAAGGGTGAAAGTCGAGATCGAAACCTGAAACAGATGCTGCTCATTGGATAGGAACAGAAAGGCGATTGTGATTGAAATATTTATTGTGTAAAACTTGGTAAATCTAATATGTGCCCCATCTTTTTTACCTTGACAGAAAGGTAGCGATCAAGCTCTTTTTTGGGCGAGTCTGGTATATAGGGAGAGGAGGTGGGTGTGCGTTCCATTAGGTGTTGCGATCCAGCTATACCACCCAAAGCTTTTTGCTGTTGATAAATGCTATCATCATTGGATGGTGTCGAAGACCAAGATCGAGGAATCATAGCATGTCGTTCTAGTACCTTGATATTGCCGTAAGATTCCAACTGCTTGATTTTGTCGGGGTTGTTTGTCAGGAGGTGGACGTTCGGCACCTGCAAATCGTTTAAAATAGCGTTGGCGATGCCGTAGGTTCGTCCATCAGCAGGATGGTTTAACAAGACATTTGCTGCTACTGTGTCGTGGCCCAAATCCTGTAAATTATAAGCCCTTCAAGAGAAAACAAGAAGCTGATGAGTCTTGGACTTTCCTCCTCTAAATCTTACGTACTTCAGCTTTTCTAATAATCCAATGCCACGGCCTTCTTGTCTTAGATATACAATGACACCTCGGCCAGCCAACTGCATCTGTCGCATTGCTTCATCCAGTTGCTCGCCACAGTCGCAACGAGCTGAATGCACTGTTTCCCCGGTGAAGCACTCAGAATGAATGCGAACAAGGGGAACTGGTTTATCGTCGTGTACACGAGCTTCCCATTCCGCTTTGGCTTGTTGCTGCTGTCTTTCTAAATAGTCCATTTGGTCTGGGGTGAGTTTAGCTGCTTCTTCAGCAACTATTTCCTCCAAGCGCCCATAATATGCGCCGCGGACAATGCGATTCAAAATAGTTTCGCTGGCCCAAGTTTCGTCTAGGGAACGCGAGCGCAGATCCCCATAAACAATAGCCAAATGCTCCTTGGTATCTTGATTATTTTTGTACAAGTGTAAATACATTTCTCCACCTTCATTCGTAGGAATCCTTGCTCTAACTTGACACTGGATGCGAATGTCATTATCTGAAGCCATGAGCAAAGGAGTGACGGCATTGGGATGGTGAACCTGTTTCTTCAAAAATTCAATATATTCTTGGTAGGTTGTTGGACCATTCTTCAAGGGCACAGGAGCAACGTCATGAACCACATTCATACCAAATAATGTAAAGGCAGTAGTCATCAATTGAATATGACAGAAAATCGAAGGAAAAAAAAAAAAAAAGAGTGTGGTTATTTTTTTTTTTTAAGATTGAAAACATTTGTCAGGGTTTGTGTGTAATTTGTCACTCTATAATGGCCAAAAAAGAAAACTCCGTTACCAATCAGAGCTTGTTTATGTGTTGGCTAAAAGCACCACTCTGGATAAAAGCATTAAACGCGTTCTTGCTAGAGCAGACAGTAACCTTTTTTGGGAACTAAAACTAAAAAAGCCATGTGGTGGGAGTGGTTTGTAGGTGTCGGGGCGGGCAAAAGGCTGGCAGGGGGGTTGCTTGTGTTGGAAAAAGTGTTGACCAATGGAGACCAAGTTGCAGGCTGCCATAATATCCCGATCAAAAATGGTTGCGCAAGAGGCATTGTAGAAGGCCATAAACCTTGTTGTCATTCATGACCGGATTTTTGGTTGGGCCATGGCAGACAGAGCAGATATGCATAAAGAAAAGAATAAGCCACCTCGTTGCTGTTGACATGCCTCTTTTTACTCACCTTGCTTGTTTTGAACTCACTTAACGATCAGTATCGCCGATCGTAGGCGTACTGCTGAGACTTTCTTGTTCCACATCAGTGCTGTCAATGGCGTTGTCAAAATCCTGTTGTTGGTGTAGAGGCAGAGAAGCACGTACAGGGGATGGTGCATCGACTTCCGCTTACCCCTTGTCATTATCGTCATAGCGTTCACTTTTCAACAGCAGAGTCCGTCATTATGGGTTTCAGGGAACATACTGTAGGAAGTGGATAGGGCGTGCCATAACTTCCTGTGACGATGACACAGCGGCCTGGGTCGACGGCTACCATGTAGAAGCGATCGACCAGTTCATTATCCCAACGATCTACACTGAGCAGCTTCATCGTTGGACGATGCACCGTTGTAGAAAGAAGCGACAACCTCCTTTCTGCAAGCGGATCATACCTGTGCGCTTAGTAGCGTATATGCAGCTGTATATTTAATTGGTTGCGCTGTTTTTTTCTTCTCAATGTCATTCGCTTCAAGCAGAAAATGATCAAGCCAATGAAATTCAAGCTCTCAGACTTGCAAATTGAAAAAACGTGGCACGCAGGAAAGCTTTTGCTTCTCTTTTCAGCTGTTGTTCAACATGAGATTGGCAATTCTAATTTTACTGTTTTGCATTCTGATGGCGAATCTCATTTATGGTGTCAAATTCGAATATAATGAACAAGAAGGAAGGGATTTTGTGGTGAATGTATTGTTAGCTGAGGACCAAAATTATTGCAAAGTAAAATCGCGTTCAAAAAAAAAGATGGATTGATGTAATCTTTATTTATTAGCCACTGGGACAGATCAAAGATACATGCTGTGATTATCAAAGCGTTGAGAGCATTCAAGGGGACACCTTTGCAAAGATTCAAGAACTGATGAAAGCAAGATTTTTTCGTTACTACAAGGTACGAGCTAAGTATGATTACAAATTGAAAGGGTGGTGAAACAGCTTTATTATTTATAGCTTAATTTATGGAGAGAGTGCCCATTTTGGAACGATAATGGTCTATGTATGAACAGGGACTGTGCAGTAGAAACGACGGACGAGGTAAAGAACACTTCCTACTGTTTATGGTTTTTTTAATCGTACGGCTTTTTTTTCATCCTCAGTCGCTTTTGCCAAAAGAGTGGAGGCAAGATGCTCTCGGCGCGTTGAAAATGTCACCAGTTGGATCAGTAATGCGTGCGCTTCCTAAATTCACTGTGCTAATGGCTCTATTTTATTGTACAGACATTTCAGCCATTCAAAGTTTGCACGTACAAAGATCAAGATTTTTGTTTGCAAGAAGATCCTCTTGATTCAGGTGTGAACTAATCCGGTTTTAATGGAATTTTCTAATTCATGCACGAATTTTCTAGACACTGTGTATGTGAATTTGCTAGATAACCCTGAGCGGTTTACGGGATATAGTGGTGAGTCTGCATGGAAAGTTTGGAAGGCTATATACGAAGAAAATTGCTTCAACATTGTGGACAAAATGGCAGAAGGCTGCCCGACATGTGCGGCGACGAACCAACATGAAAGCCAAGCAATTGGATTAGCACCTGCTCCATCCAACAAAGCAGATTTGGATACTCTCCTGAAAGACCTTGCCGCACACCCTGACAATCCAAATGAAGTCTGTTTAGAAAAGCGTGTCTACTATCGTTTGATATCCGGTTTGCATTCTTCCATATCAATCCATATTTGCGATGAACATTTTGATCGTACTACGGGCAATTGGGTACATAAGTCAGCAAATGAATGGGGAGAACTGATATCATTTTCTTCGCTTAGGGTCCTGATTTGCAGTGTTTTGTGAATCGCATTGGCGTTCATCCAGAGCGTTTGCAAAATATTTACTTTACATATGCTTTGGTTATTCGAGCCATAGCTAAACTTGAAGAATATTTTTCTGAGTATCCGTTTAAAACTGGTGACAACGCTGAGGACAGTAGAACTAGGGTACTAGTGAGTTCGGTAATTTTGATTTTAGCTGATACAGTATACCTTTGTGATTTAGGAAATGATCCATGGTCTTATCAAAAGCACCCGAGAATGCCCCCCGACGTTTGATGAAAAATCCATGTTTAAAAGCGATAATGCCAAGGTACACGTACGCTCTATTGTTACAAAGTTTAGCTCACGTAACCTCTTTCTACTACTTTAACAGTCGTTATATGTGGAATTTAGAGATCATTTCAGAAATGTATCACGGATCATGGATTGCGTTGGGTGTGAAAAATGCCGCCTTTGGGGGAAAATTCAAACTACAGGGCTTGGCGCAGCACTGAAAGTACTTTTTGCTTATGAAGAACAAAGTTTAAAGTAAGACCATTGCTTTGCACATGAACGATGCGGCTCATGCCTTTCATAGATATTCTACCAACCCCTCACTCCTTCAACGTGGTGAAATCGTAGCTTTATTTAATACATTCAATCGTCTCTCTGAAAGTTTGGAAGCCATTCAAAAGTTTAGACGTCTATACTCTGACCGGATTGCACCTCCCTCTTCATCATTAATTGAAAAAGTAAGTTTGATGTAGCATTTTACTTCCATCTTTCCTAAATTTCACGTAACTAGGTCTGGTGCAATGTCAAGTATCTCTTTGCCCAGGGAATACGGTCCATTTTTCATCTCTCTTCCAGCATGCAGGTGCCGATTCCAAAGTTTTTAACGCATCTTCTACAGCAACAAGTTAACCTGTAGACTTCATTAAAGAGTACGCTCTCTCAAAATATGTACCGATGATCAGAAACTACCCTAGTACTGGCCCATTGATTTCCAAGTTACTACAGTACCTGTGAATTGGCTTTCTTTTGCCTGCTAAACTTTTTTTTTACTGTATACTGTACCGGTGTTGAGTATTCTCCCTATTCTCGTCTTTTCCCCCGCCCCTTGCTTTTTCCATCTTTCTTTTTTCTCTGCTTTCTCTACTTTCTTTTTCCTCTTTTTTTCCCCTCTTTTTTTCTTTTCTTCGCACGTATAGCAAAACCACTTGCTTACAGTGGTGTCGTATTTTTTTATCTCTAATAGTGCGCTAAAGGTTTTATGATACTGTTTCCTTCTTTTTTTTCCAAAGCCACGTCAAAAATTACCAGACAAATCACCGGTACTGTAAGCTGAGTAGTACAGGTTTTTTTCACATTTTCATGCGTTCTTTTCACGTTTTTTGTGTTCTTTTTCACTTCACTTGTGTGAGAATCATAACTCCGACATACTGTGCTGCTGTGGTGTAGAGCCAATTGCAGGTCACTTCGTTGTCGGAGTTGGACTCAAAGGTTTGTCATCTTTTTTTTTTTCTCCCCATAGATTCATCATTTTCTTTTTGCCCACGAAACGTTCCAACATGCGTGAAGATCTTATAACGTCAGCCATCAGTTTTCTGAATGATCCCAAAGTGCAATCAGCACCACTTGCCAAAAAAATCTCCTTTCTTGAATCAAAAGGCATGGGAAAAGACGAAATCGAAGAAGCATTAGCAAGGGCTAGCGGAAATTCTCCATCCTTAAATTCGTCAGCAAGTCAACAATTACAGCATAACGGACTTGTTGTATCATCAACGCCTCCCCCTATTCCAGAGAGACAGAAGTACGACTGGAGGGACCTGTTTATTGCAGCTGTATTTGCTGGTGGTGTTGGTTACGGTGTATGGACCTTGGCCAAGGTAAGAAATACGATATGCGCATCTTTATTCATCTATTCATCGTGTCCTACACATAGAGAGTCTTTGGGCCCTGGTTTGAAGTTCCAACTCAAACTGAATTAGAAGAGGACAGGCAAAAACTAGATGATCAATTTCAAGCAGGTAAGATAACCTAGTTTTTCACGTGTATGAGCTCAACTTTTTCATAGTGGAAAACTCTCTTAAGGAAATCAAAGAGCAAACAAGTGAAGCGCTGGCGTCTGTTTCTGAGCAGTCCAACAAGGTGGAAGAGTCACTTGAAAATTTGGACACCATCTTGAAAGAATTAAAGCAAGGCGACGAGCAACGGGACGAAGAATTTAAGAGTATCAAATCAGAGATAGAGCAATTGAAAGAATTAGTCCCCAAGGTAGGACCGAATTGAACTAGTTTAAAAAGAAAAAAAGAGTGCAGTCTCATTCCTACGTTAATATAGATGATAGATAGAAACAAGGAGGCCGAAAGTGCTATGTTAAACGATCTTCAAAACGAAATCAAGTCTCTCAAGTCACTTCTGGTCAACCGTCGGTCCCCTGGTGCTGCATTGATTGATCAGGCTGCCAGTGGTGTGGCCTCAGCTTCCCCTTCTGCTGCTACTTCGCCAATCACCGATGGAATGTCACCTCGTTTATCAGCTGCTATAGGATCTCCTTCCCGTGCAGGCATACCTGCCTGGCAAATGGCTAGCTCTAGCACAGCTCTTCCAACCAGCAATGTCACAGCCAATCAAAATTAAAATATCACAGGCCATTTGCTGTGAAATCGAATTCGTGGTGTGATCAACATCAATTTTTTATTATTCTCATGCCCTTGGTTTTGGGGGGAGTGTGCCGGATTCGCTCACCACATTCATTCGCAGTGACACGGATTTCAGGGCTTTACTGTAAGTTGTTTCGTAGCATTCTTGACTACGTCGAGTTCCGCACACTATTTTTTTAAATGGTACTGCCATCGTTGATCACAGCTTTGTCTTTTTTCTTTGGGGCTTCGATACCCACAGTGCAAGTATTTTATTTAATCACGAAATATTTTCGGTGTTCAGCAAGAGAGCCGCTGTCAACTTGGCTATGCAAATCGCTAGCACTGAACTCTTCGTCCAGGTGTTCCAACTGATCCCCTAGTTTTGGTATCCGTACGTAGGCATCTGTACCAAAGTTATCAAGGGTCATTATGCTAATGTCACCTCCCCAGAATTCAGCATAGACTTTGCTCATTGGCAAACCCATTCCTAATGGCATTAATTGGGCAGCAGCAGGGTCATTTTCATTGGCGATTTGTTCGTTGATGGTCCCAGTCCAAGTTTTGACGTTTTTGAAATTCCCATGCCGCCCAAAGGACCATAATTGAGGGTACACTGAAGCAGGAATCCCGCCAGCTTTGTCAGAAATCCTGAAGTAGACGTCTGTATCGTTTGCGCAAACAGTGATATAAATTGGAGGACAGGCGTGGAGATGAGAAGGGTGACGTGATTTAGTGTGGCACAAAGAGTTCCGGAGAATCTGATAAAGGATGTACTCAATGTGATCGAGAACGTATGAAAATTCAACATCGCATGATTGCTGGATTATCATTTTGATACCAGGATACTTCGGCTCCAGTCGACTAATACAATTTCTCAAAATTTGTTGTGCCTTACAATGCTGAAATACCATTGTTTTGCCAGATTCAGGTAGATCATCGTTGGCAGCAGACGTCACCACAGGAGGGCACCCAGAAAGTACAAGATGCTGCTCTGCAAGGACTCGACGCGAAATTCGTGAACGCAGGAGAGTGTTCATGAAGTTGTCTCGCTTTTCTATTGTTATGTATTCTTGACATTCTTGCATACCTAATGCAAGGTGAGGAATGACGACCAGATGGTCTTGTAAAGAATGTTGCAAAGTCTGGCAAAACCGAGCATTGTCGCCAAGGGTCTCAATTGGTTTGCAGCATCGAAGGCGTTCAAATGCATCTAGGTAGAGCTGATACACAGTGAGGATGTGGGAGTTCATGCCAACAATAAAAGGAAGCTGCTGCATGTCTCTAAGCCGATGAGCAATTCTTATAGGGAGTTCTTGACGCACATAGTTTGCAGATTTCAGTAATCTTTCATTGGTGCGATGTCTTTCGTAAAAGAGGAGCTGCCTTAGCGTGATGGGTGTAGGTTTGAATTGTGCATATTCTTGAACAGCCTTGTTGGCATAAAATTGAGGTTCAGAAACTTTGGCCCTGGAACCTCCAGTGAGACGCTTGGAAACTCGAATCATGAAAAAATGATCATAAAGCAAAAGCAATCAGCTGTCGGCCAATGAGCCCGATTGCAAATTGACATGTGATTTTTTTAATGGAGTCCAGTTTTGTGAGCTCATATTTTTCGGACCCTTGTTTCTCTTTCTCTCACCTTTTTTATTTATTTTACATTTACTTACTACATACATCTTCATGGCTGTTCTAGACTGCGCCAAGATCGAGTACGATGTCATTATTATAGGTGCTGGTGTTGTTGGATGTGCAGCTGCCAAAGCTTTTGGATCATCAAATCGGAAGGTGCTTCTTCTTGAACGAGATCTTTCCGTACCTGATCGTATTGTTGGGGAACTGTTGCAGCCAGGCGGTATTAATGCTCTGAAAACTCTTGGGATGGAAGGTAAATACTGTGTGGACAGGCATTTTATCAAACTAACTTTTTATTTTTTTAAAGACTGCGTTGAAGATATTGATGGCATTGACTGCCATGGTTACGTTGTCATACGGGAAGGTGAACCTGTGGAAATACCGTACCCCGATAATCCTTCTACAGGGACCCCTGCAGTTGGAAAATCCTTTCACCATGGCCGATTCATTAACAAGCTGCGTATTGAAGCCAAAAAGTCAACGAAGTAGGACGGAATTGAATTGTGCCTCCTCAGATTGCTCATCGCCTCTCTCGTTTAGTGTTACAGTAAAGGAGGCAACGGTATCTTCCTTGATAAAGGAAAATGTGATGGAAGGTGACGTTCTGGTCAAGGAACGTGTGATAGGCGTCAATGCTCAAGTTAAAGGTGGTGCCGAAGACAAGGTAAAGACGAAAAAAACAGCACAACGACAGCTGATATTAACCTGCGCTTGTAGTTTTTTGCTCCTTTGACACTGGTTGCAGATGGTATATTTTCCAAATTCCGTAAACAATTGACACCAAAAACTCCTGATGTGCGGTCTCACTTTGTTGGGTGAGTTGAAATTTTTGGCTTTGCTTAGCAAGCCCTGAACTTCTTTGATATTTTATAGATTTGTGATGAAGGATGTCCCCTTGCCTTTACCTAAACATGGTCACGTGGTTTTAGCCAAGCCTTCTCCTATCCTTATGTATCAGATTAGTACGCATGACACGCGTATTCTGGTGGACGTACCTGGCCCACTTCCATCTGCATCATCTGGAGAGCTAAAAAGATATATGCAAGAAACGGTTGCCCCTCAGCTACCAATTGGTGTCCAAGTAAGGTATATACAATGCGACGAGTGAGAGCTTACATGATTTTCAATCTAGTCTTGCTTTTTGACTGCACTTGAAACCGAGCGACTGCGATCAATGCCTAATGGCTTCCTTCCTCCCTCCACCAACACCTGCGAAGGGATGATTCTCCTCGGTGATGCTATGAACATTCGCCATCCATTGACCGGCGGTATACATACACTCAAAAAAAGCAAAGGGGAATACCTACATTGACAACAATTTATTTTCTTCTAGGTGGAATGACTGTGGCCTTGAATGATGTGGTTTTATTGGCCGATTTACTAAGCCCTGATTCAATTCCATCTCTGACTGATGTGGATGCTGTTATGAAGCAGATGTCCCGCTTCCACTGGAAGCGAAAGAAATACTGTACGGCAATTAACGTATTGGCCATGGCTTTATATAGACTTTTTGCTGCCGAAGATGAAGATTTAGCTGTTCTTAGACGCGGTTGTTTTGGTTACTTCCAGCTTGGTGGTGATTGCATTGGCGGCCCCTGTGGTTTGCTCTCTGGCTTGATCCAGCAGCCTTTGGTGCTTATATATCACTTTTACATGGTTGCTTTATATTCTATATATTTGGAATTCAGGCGTGGTGGTTGGAGCCAAGCCCATTTTAGCTTCATTCGCGCTTTCACAGTGTTTTATGCATCGTGTGTAACCATTTTACCTTACCTATGGAGTGAAGTTAAGAAATAATTTTAATGTAATAATAGTAATAATTGTAATAAATGAATGCATGCACTTACCGTGGTTAAACAATTGGAAGAGATCAATGGATTTTGAATATTTTGAATTTGTGATTTGTAGCTCTGGCTGCCCATATTGTGCAAATGAAAGGTCAAGGACAGTATCACGGTGAAGTTGTTTTGTATTGTGTTCCGTTAGTCAGGTAAGGATGGCCAGCGTTTTCTTCTTTTTTAAATATCAAAAAGCTGTCATCGTTTTATTTTGGTTTCGCCGATTCAGCTGGCGTTTTTTGCATGAACTTGCAGGATAAAAAATCAAACTCGCTAACAAGTCTTGTAGCTTCATGGATGTGATATGGTACAAGCATATGGCCGGTTTCCTTTGATGACAGATTTTGTTGTCTACAAACAGCAACTCCAGATATTAAAAGATGACGTAAAAAGGATTTTGTCGCCTGAAAAGAAAGGGTGTTATTCAGTATCCTTCCTCGTGGGCCACAATAACACATCCTGTAATTACCTGCAATAAGAGATCCCCAACAGCTAGTCTTTGCTGCATAGCTGTGGATATATTCGACTCAAGGGCCATAGAACGTGGAAGTTGCAAGATGCTGTGTTTATCCAAGAAGATTTCGCTACCAACCATGGTACGCAGCCGTATTTCACTGGTGACATTCCAAATCCAATCGAGGGCCATCTGACGCGACGCATCTTGCTCAATTTTAACCACGGCTGAGTTAGTGATAAGCTTTGCCAAATCCCGATATCTTTCAAGTTTTGGGACAATGGAGCGGTACATATCATCATCAATTTCTGCAATTTCATCTTGGTTATAGGAACTCAACATACCCAGCAAAAGCTTTGAGTCGGACAAAGATGACCTATCGCAGAGGCCATAGCCACGTTTTCTCCAGCCATTAGGAATCCGATGGCAGTCTGTTGATAGATGTTCAGGTGCACCGCAAAATCGGCAGAAATGTAAATGGGCCATCGGGTGTCCGTCTGGCCCTAAAGTATGTTCCTGTTCTTCATGTATGAGTCTAGTTGATGACTTTGCTTCTTGCATTTCAGCTGTACTTGGTGGTGCTGGTTGAATCGGCGACTTGTCATTGAAATCAGTGCTGCGGTCAAGTTCAATGTCAATAGCCCGCTCTGAACCAAACATCTGTCGTCCAGAAAGAGTATAATCCAATTTCAAATGATGGATAACATCTACACTTTTGTTCCTGTGCGTGTCTACAAAACGGAGCTGCAATCGAATCGGAAATTCTCCCCATCCTAACCGCGTCAAACGAAAGGGTGGTTCTGTTACATCCACAATATCGAATGGTTTGTAGCTAGGGTGTAAATGGTAGCGAACAGCAGTGACAAACCGAGGCTCGCTCTTATCCTACAAATCAACATTTGAGTTTAACGCGACATTTCTTTTGTTTTTTTTTTTTTTCATGGTCGTTACTCCGTCAAGCTCTGCGACGTAGATCATCCATTTGTGAGTGTAGTTCATCAGAGTCGTGTCCCGTTTTTCTACCGTGCATCGTCAGCAACATGCCGGCCGTTTTTGTTCGCAAAAAATACCTGCAGGGATGAATTTGCTGACATTGCCAATCACAACACGCCTCTTAATATAAAACCGGGATCCTTTGTCTTCAATCGCTGACACAAAAGCTTCTGTCGGTTCACTCTCTGAGCGCAAATTGGAATCAATCTGTGGTGATTCGCTTCCAGTTTTTGCTGAATTTTCCAATGAGGGTATGCAGATATGCTGCTCTATTGCGAGCGTGGCATCGTCGATTTTCATAGAATGGCCCTCTTCATTTCCTGGCTGTGCTGCCTGATTGCACTGATCCAATTCCAGGCTAATATGTTCTTCGTATTCCTTGATGATGGGCTATGATATAACATTGACATCAGCAACCTTTTACAAACAAAAAAATACATTGCCCCTACCCGCCCCTTGGTCTTTCTGCTTTGTCCAAAATGTATGAGTCATTTTTCTTAATTTTTTTTTCCGTTGGTTACATTGGCAATATTGGTAAAGGCAAAGGTCTATTTCGAACAGGATGATCTTCAGGCACTTCGGTTTCTTCAACAGGCGTGCCACATTGTATCATTACATTTTCGTAGGGGCCAAACTCTAAAGAATGAGATATGCGACAATGATTCAGAAAACCAAGCTGGTTTGAGAAGTTTTCTCGATGGCAAGCCGGGCATGCTAATCTACAAAATTCGTGCATGAGTTAATAAGGCACCTTATAAATACACCTATCAGCTTACTTGACGTATACCCCATCGCTGCGTCGGCCAAAAAGAACTGATGACTGATTCTGTTTTGTAGTATTGCTCTTTGCTGAATTATTGTTCGATGAGACGCTTCGCCCGTAGCCGATTGCAGAAGCAGTTCGTCGAGTGTAGTGCGGTAAATTTGGTAAAAATGCTGCGTATGATTCTAAGAATAGTTTGAATCACTTCCATGTCACAACTGCCTACCGTCTTTGCTTACCATTTTTAATAGACAAGTCTAAATCATGTATAATTGACTCTGCTTTTTCAATCTCTATTTGAATAGCAGCAAGTTCACGATGCTTTAAAAATACCTCTGCATCAAACTGATGGCGGATAGCATCAGTTATTTTACGGCGAATGTCGTTTTCTAGCACGTAACGCCATGATTAGTTGCCAATAAATTATGAATTCATACTTACCATTGGCTGTCATATCTTATAAATGTTCGCTTGAGGAAAAAAAAATAGCCAGAAAAAAAAAATTACATTTTTAGTTTTGGTTGCTCGATATCCGCATGGTTTGTTCTGAGAAGTGGCTTCTTACACTGTAGGCTTTTGTACTTGCGAGCTTCCCACTGTGTCTTTGTTCACATAGTTCGTGTTTGACTTCTCTACTCTGTCTCTCCAAGTAAGGATCGTACCGTGTAACCGACGATAAACATGCATGGTACCACCAATCAACTTCCTTGTTTTTCGTTTCAAAAACTTTGTTACAAAAAAAACAAAATGATGGCGATTGCCACGGCCGCAAAAGGGATTTCACGCAACATATATAAATCGTGCTGTTTTTTTATATTTTTGCTGGTTATTTTACAGATTGCTTATTTTTCTACAGCAATGTTACGTGCTGTGATCTCTGGACAGAGACATTGTTTGCTCAAAAGCAGCAACGTTGTGATTCATCGAACCCTTGCCACAACCTCCGATAAGTATCCATCTCCTTATTTCCCTGATGAGCCAAGACAACCTCAAGTTCATTCTGCTGTACCTGGACCGAAATCCTTGTCAGCAATGAAGCATCTGGATCAGTACCAAGACACAAGATCAGTCTTTTTTGTAGCAGGTCAGCAAAACCAGTTTCGAAGCACCACTCAAAAATGATAGGAAATAATAACCCAAATTTGGTAGATTTTGAGAAATCCAAGGGCAACTATATCGTGGACGTAGACGGAAACACACTTCTGGACGTTTTTGCTCAAATCGCTTCCATCCCCGTTGGTTATAACAACCCTGCTTTACATTCCTTGATGAAGAACCCCGCCTTCCAAACAGCATTGGCTAATCGGTGCGATGCGACATGTACATTCTGTAATAAGACTTTACTTACAATTTCTTCATAGAGCGGCATTGGGGGTAAATCCTAATAAAGACTGGGCTCACCAAATCGAAGAAACATTTATGAAGGTTGCTCCTAAAGGACTGGACCAAGTCTTCACTGTGATGTGCGGGTCCTGCGCAAATGAAAATGCATTCAAAACAGCATTCATGTACAAGGCTGCCAAACTTCGCGGAGATAGCAGTTTTACAATGGAAGAGCTGAACTCTTGCATGAACAACCAAGCTCCTGGTTCCCCTGATATGGCAATCCTCAGCTTTTCTCAAGCTTTTCATGGTCGGTTGTTTGGCTCCTTGACGGCTACTGCTTCCAAAGCCATCCATAAAATCGACATTCCTGCCTTTGACTGGCCAAAAGCAGCATTCCCAAAGCTCAAGTACCCGCTGTCTAAGAACGAGTCGTATAACCGTCAGGTCGAACAAGAGTCGCTGGCTACGGTGGAAGCCATCATCCAACAGAGCAAGAAACCCATAGCTGGGCTGATTGTGGAGCCTATCCAATCGGAAGGAGGGGACAATCACGGTAAAAGCAAATAGCAGGAACAATTTTTTTCTAACTCCTATTCATTTTCCCAGCTTCCCCTGATTTCTTCCGAAAGTTGCAAGCAATTTGCAAGGCACATGATGTGCTTTTTATCGTCGATGAAGTACAAACTGGCGTTGGTGGCACTGGTACCTTCTGGGCCCATGAGTCTTGGGACCTCCCCGATTCTCCTGACATGGTCACCTTTTCCAAGAAATTTCAAGCTGCCGGATTTTTCTTGAACGGTCGACTACGGCCAGCGCAACCATACCGCCTGTACAATACATGGATGGGAGACCCTGTCCGAGCTTTCCAGGCTGCCGCCATTATCAATGAAATTGAAAGCAAAAACCTTCTATCCAATGTCAAGAACGTAGGCGCTTATGTTCAAGATCAGCTCTCCCACCTGAAGGAATTGGAGAATGTCCGCGGCCAGGGCCTTTTTATTGCTTTTGACATGCCAACTACTGCCGCACGCGACAAATTCCTGGTTAACATGCGGCAAAATGGTGTCAACATCGGTGGCTGTGGCGATCGTACAGTTCGCTTGCGACCCATGCTGACGTTCCAACAACAACACGCCGATATTATGCTTAACACCATGGATGCTGTCCTCCAACAGAACTAGACACTCGGAAACGGAAATTAAAACTTGTTTTACCTCTCAAAGTATAATGCTTAATTGCTTCTTACTGACATCTAAGCCTTGAATGTTATTGCTCTACAATGCGATTTTTTTGGATTCCGACAAGCTTCATGTTCTGTCTGCGAATAAAATGCCAAATATGGTATATGTTTTGCGATACATTTCTTTTACGTTAGCGACATTTTTCATTCGAAGAAGTGCAATGTCTCATGAAGGTTAGTTACAAAAGATTAAAACAGGAAGGATGACTCGAAATCTGTGTAGAAATTCTCAATTACCATTGTACACAGCAACAAAGCACTGATGAATTCTGGAAAACATCATTATACAATAAGCAAGGACATAAACCATTACCTAGGCCACCACTCGACGCACACAAACAGATGCACCCTCATTCGACACCCTCCGGTGCATTTTCGTACGAGCAAGTTTGCAATCAGGCCATTCATTCGAGCAGTCTTTTTTTGAATGAGTGTGGTCTGCATGACTCTCAGCCGGCGGTACGAGGGATGCATTTTTCGATGAGCCCTAATGAAGCGCATTTTCCATTCCTTGTAATGGACAGTCACATCCAGCCAATGAATAGCCAAAAACAACCGATCACCTCCTATGGCCACACTCATTTATCCACCAAGAAGAGCGACCGGGATGAAATGAGCGTAAATGAAAGTAATATTTGAAAAACATTCATTACATACTATACTCACAAGAATTTCATCACAGGACGAGTGCGACAAATCACAGTCAAGTCAGTGAACCAGGAACATCGCGTCTGGATCGATGTCTTACCCACTGAGACTGGATTATCTTTAGCGGATAAAATTCATCACATTGCGACGTTTCGGACCAAAAAAATTTTAAAAATCGCCACCGCTCAAGGAAGAGTAATATATAACACGAACAAGTATATCAAGTTGACTGACATTATATCATAAAAGATTATACCTTTGGATGCCCGACCAGTATTTGGAAATTGGATGGACATGGCACTATTTGAAAATGGTGAGCATTGGAAAGTTCAATGGACAGATCTTGATCGAAGCATTGTACACAACTTTTTGTCAAAATTTTCTCGTCGCACCAGCAATATTCAAAGGATTAACCAACGTGACAAGAGGATTGATAGATTGTAGCAACCGCCATAATAAATGCGGCTTCGCCAAATGTGGATTAAAGACCAATTAGTGTACCGGTATTAGCGCTGCACCACATGTTTATCAGTAGTCAGCTGATCTCACTAACATGAGCCGCAGGAGCGGAAAAGAGCAGGCCACTTGAAAAACTTAAACCGGAACCCATGGAGAGAAAGACTGTGTGTGCCACGTGGACTCATTGCTGCCAAGCTACAACTGGACGCCTGGATCGTTCAACAACAAATTCAAAAAATTCAAAAACATGGAGGTGTGGAAAGACTTCCTGGCATTCTCCATTGAAGGCCTGGCTGAATCAATGGCAGCCACCTCGTCTAACACAGCCTCTTCTTCTGCCGATGCCACTTCTCTGTCTCAAGAACCTCAACATCGAATGAAAGAAGAAATCAGAAGCTGTCACAAATCCCTGGCGTCCATCCGCCCTGCAGGTCAAGCAAGACGAAACCCTGAAAGCGTCAGTCATGGTCAAGATCAAGGACACAATGCTGGCGGTCACAGAGTATTCCCATGACATGTCTGCCTTGCTCCAAGCCACTATCATCAAGCACATCACCCATCCTGAAGCCGATTGGTACACCTGTGAGTCGTTGAGAGAAGGGGGGGGGTGAGAGAAATCGCGTGTTGATATTTTTTTTGTTCAGCGCCCCCAACCCCCATCAAGGCTGCTGACATCTTGCCCGAGTTTGCTTGTCGTAACAAGTCTGTGCTGCAGAGTGGCTGCCTTCCTGGACTACCTCCACCCAACAAATCGCTGAAGGAAAATCTTTTTGACAAGGGGAATATCCAACATTTGAAATCGTGCCACTACGGGCACCTTCAAAACAACTCAATCTCAAAACACCCAGTTTGGTCCTATCTCGATGTCAATTGGACGCCAGCTCCAATGAACCCGTTGGTGACATCTACAATACCAAATTGGATACCGACATGAAGAACCTCATGTCTTGACCTTCTTTCAAGAAGATGGTTCGTTACCTGCTGCGTCTCCTGTTTCGACTTCACCTGGCACCCAACCGTGAGCAGCGGTATCATGCCGCCAAGATCATGGCTGCCAATGAAAACGCTGCCAAACGCGAGGTAGTACGAGGGCCGCATTTGTGGGAACTGGAAGTTTCACCTCTCTTTTTTTTCCTCTCTGTGAAAATACCATGCAGATTGTTCGCCAATCCAAGAGCAAGCAGCTGAAAGGCAGGAGGAATCACGTGCGAAATGCACTTCGAAAGCAAAAATGGGAGCTCGAAAAGAAGTCCAAGCAAAACAAGCTCAGCAACCGGCAAGGTGATGGCTACCATAAACGCATCGAATACCTACAAAGTGTCCTGGTAAGATTACACGAAACTTGCTCATACCCTGTACTCATCTGTTGATCTGCCTGTTTAGGACGGAGTAAAGCGTGAACGTGACGAGCTGAAGCAAACAGGATCTGCAGATACATCCTCACACACCTCTCAATATCTTCCTATTGCAACTTTTTTTGTATCTTTACTACAGGCCAGTGATTCTAGCAAATAAGAACACAATTTGGTCATCGCAGAACAATCTCCCGAAGAAGAACGTGTCATCGAAGTATGAAAGCATTGCATGCGACCGGTATGTAATGCTATTTTTTTTTTTTACCAAAAAGGGTGACCTTGTGCGAGATGATCTTGAAGAATTGGCTCTGCATGATGGCCTTGATGCAAATGGATATGAACAAGACGAAGTAGCAGCGTCAATCGCACAAAGCGGTGTCTCGGCCCGACGGCTTGCAAGCCTTCAAGGTGTGCTGAAAAGAGCCTTATGGAATGAACCAGACTTAGTTTTGACGGACAAGTTGCTGGCTCAATATGCGATTAAACTGGACTTATCGATCAATGAAACTTTTGTCCTGAAGAAAATACATTACGTGATGAAGCCATTTGTCTTGCCAGACCAGCCAAATTACTGTCACCTCAACCTCCTCTTTTTTGGCAATGCCGTGTTACGCCTTTGTGGGTACGATCAATTCACTATGCTCTACGCTCCGCACGTGTCGACTGGATCGCTTTACTCGCTATCGATGGATGCTGCTTCCTTGTTTGGGATGTTTGGAAAACCTTTGGAGATCAAGCGTGATCATGGCGTCAAATCTGCTATTGATGCTCGCCATAACAAGGAAAAGGTGTTCGCCTGTTTATTCGACATGAATGCTATCCATGATATTTGCAAGAAGAACGGCATCGCTTTTATCTATCGTCTTGATATCAGCCCAGCCAATGATGTCACAATGCAAGGACTGATCGTGAAACCGCGTCAAGTATCCATGTATGAGCAACGATTGAAGCAAGCAAAGCCCAACTTGCAACCACCATCGACTCAGCACACCTTGGATACCCTGAAAACGGATATATCCGAAGCCGAAAAAGAAAGAAATCGCATGGCCAAGACCAATTGTGATGCCTGCAATGCACTCATGAAGCATCGACGCGCCATGAAGGACACAGACTATGCTTATCACTCTGAACATATGCCTCCTTCACTCAGTCAAGCCCATGGCAAGCCTGCTGGTCCCAAAGATATATCCAACACCCCACCAACTGGCCGTGAAGGTAAATAGGATATAAAAAAGACATGGAAGCCATGTGTTACTCATCGAATTTTTTTTTATTCAGACGAGCCTTCCAAAAAATTTGCCGATGTGAAATGGAGCGGTTCCTGAAAAATGGTGCCCAGAAAGCTACGAGGGATGCACATGTTGTTTGTTCAAGACGAACTTGCCAGGTTGCGGTCCATTCGGTATGACCTCCAAAAGGTAATTCTTGAAAAGGATAGGACGAAGCGGAAGAAATTTGCCTCGTCTCCTTTATTTTCAAGGCCGAGGAAATAAAAGACAAAAAGGGCAAGAAGAAGAAAGCCAACAGCAATGAGCCGTCGGTGCCAGCAACTATCCTGAAAAAGACAACCCGCGTGGAAGAAGACCCAAATCATGCCGCCTTGCAGATCAACTGCAGTGACCTTTTGGTGTCAGGAACTGACTACGGGATCGTCACCATGGCCACAGCCATGACCCATTCAGTAGCAGACCTGGAAGCCATCAAAGAAGGAAGATCGGTGAAGCTCAACAAACCCACCCTCATCACTTCACGGGATCTCGTTTGGAAGACTGGCCAATGGAAGTTCAATCAGAAATTACAACGTGACAAAGCCAAGGTAGGATGGCATAGAAAAGAGCTGGGGCTTTTTTTTTTTACTAGACTCCTCAGGGCCAAGCTGCAAGTCAAACTGAGTCGGTGATTGCTAAGAGCAGCCTGTCAATAGCCTGTAAATAGCCTACGATCTTCCCACGTTCCAAAACCGATACGACACCATCCGTGGTCTGGCTCCTGCAGTCCGCGCATTTTACCACCAAGGCAAGTTTGAACGCCAGCGTTGCCTCATTGCTTGGCGGACAAAGGTCGTCAAGACGAAGATCGTAGTGGAAGCCAAACGTGAACACCCCCAAGGCACATTAGTCCATGCCATAGGACATGCAGGAACGGGGGTCGGCTCTAGAATCAAAGGCCATTTGCGAATGGGTGGTCAATGGCACCGACGTTCCGGACATCATGAATGGTGTGTCCATTCTGCCGACATCGAATCATCCACCCCTCCAAGAAAACCCATGGAAACCGCATGGCCAATTTAGGAACAAGTTGCTGAGTCAATCCTGACTGTGCATCATACAAAGCATGCAAGAACTCGTTTGCTCGGGATTCATTCATTACCTGCATTGCACTCCGCGCCTATGGTCTGATGACGAATGACCCTGTGGTATTTTGAACCTGGTCTGCTATCACCCCCCCCCCAATTTCATCTCTCGACGCTTTGTTTTTGACACAATCACCCACGCTCTGGAGTGTGAGGTAGGCGGCTCCTGCAACTCTATGAAAACAGATTTTCGTAAGTGGCACCTTAATTTTTTTTAAGAAATGCCCTCTGCTCACTTTTTTTTTTTCTGGCCTGCCCTTTGGCAGCTGATGTTGGTAAGCTCACTTATTATTTGCCACTCGCTTCTAAACTTACCCCTCATATTTCTATTTTTATTAGATCTTTTTTTTTTTTGCGACATAACTTTGTGAATTATACTTCATTGGCGACAAGACCTAGATTGTGTAGTACTTTTTCTTTATTAAATTCCGATATATTAAAAAAAAATAAATGTCAGAGAGAGTGTCAAAAGTGTAAAAGTTATCAAATAGAAAGAAGGGAAAAAGGGAGGGGAGGGCCAATCTAGGTCTTGTCTACTCGTATAATTCTGTGAATCCGTCATTTTATTCGGATTAAAAGAGAATAAAGTGTGCCGTACATCAACTTGGTACTATGTTCTCAAGTAGGTAATCCGCTCTGGTGCCATTTCCATGATAATCATCATCCCTTGAAGCATATGGCCGGTAATATGACAATGGAATGCCCATAAACCTGGGTTCACAGCAAATATTCGAAGCTTTGTCCAGCCACATGGAACCATGGACGTATTGTATCTTCCTTGATCAGGGTAAACTAATGTGGTATCTCTTGCAATTGGATGTGGATAGTTTCGAATGTTTTTGTCATGATTGTGATTATATTTCCCATTCCCATACGCAATAGGGAAATGTTTCACACCATGCGAATGCCATGGATGAGCTTGAAATCATAAATGAAACACTTAGCTGATTAAGTCCCTAATCACGGTTTAGTTACCTGCACAGATGCCATCATTAATCAATGTTGTAGTGTGAATAACGAAATCGATGACTTCACCGTATTTCATAGGATAGGTTTTAGTAAAAGTGTCATATCCGTCCCATTCCCCCTGACGGTTCAGGTGCAGCACCGTATCGTTGGACCGCTTGAGTTTACGACGGCGGAGCTGCTCAAGGAGGGGGACACTCCAGTGTTCCATTTGGTGACCATTCACCAGCCAGCGTGTTGTGTTCGTACGTGTCATTTTTTCTTCTGGTAAAATAATGATCGTTCGATCGGGTGATGCTGCAAAATCGTATCCATCGACATGGTTCAAAGGTACCATATTGGGATAAGCCCACTGGCTTTTTTCAGAAGGGAAATTGGGTATTGTTAGGTCAGAAGCTGGCTTCATTGTTGTGCGCAGTGGAAATATGCTGGACTCAGAATTTGAAATGGCATCATAGCTGAGGATTGCTCGCCCGTGTCCAGTTGTGTTGGTGATCCAAAATGGGCGAATATCCATGTTGTACGAACCGTTAAGGTGTTTATCCGTTTTAAGCAAAAAGGAGAACCTTTGGCCAGGAGAAATCTCGAGATAGTCGCTTTCATAGGGCTCAATCAAGTCACCATCCACTTCGATAATGGTCATTTTATGCTCTGCTATAGAGTAACCGACTGTGGAAAACGTTAGCGCTCCGATGACACGAAACCGGTATGTCTTGCCAGGGGTTACATCTAATACTGTAAGTCCAGGGCAAATTGCTCCTTGCGGTTCCCTGGCCATTCCATGACCATTGACAAGGTAGTTATCGGCTGCTATGAACCCCTTGTACTCTGTGCCAAGATAGTAATTCTGACGATCAACTGGGGCCTGATACCACCATTCAGACAACTGGATAATTCGCTCATCGTCATACTGATGACGGCCATCGGACAGTTTCTCCTTGGATGACATTGGCCAGTCGTTTTCAGATGGAAATATGATAAATGGACCCTGGATGACATCATCTTGCAAATCCACGTGCGCATGATAGTAATACGTCCCGGATTGATTTGTGAGAGTAAATCTCTGCTCAAACCCCTCGCCAGGGTTGATAGGCGCTTGGGTAACATTTGGTACGCCATCAGATTCTGTTGTACCAATCTGAAGTATACCATGATAATGTATGGTCGTTGGTGCGTTCGAAGCCATCGAGTTGTGAACAGTAATGCGAATTTCGTCGTTCACTGTGGCGTATAATGGAGGTGCAGGATATTGCCCATTAACCATTAACACGTCAGAAAGGACTCCACTGCAGTCTGGATCAATTTGTCCTCGGGTGATGTCCAAGTCATAGATGCGCAGTTTTGAGAATACGCATTGCGGACAGAGGAATAATATCAGCACTGTTACTGAATAAATGCTTGGCAGGAATAATAGATTCATTAAAAGTGATAAAGATTACAGAAACAGCGAAAGGGTTACAAGTATGCATGGTATCTATTATGAAAGAAGGAGCATATTCGTGATCAGGCAAAATGACTCAGTTTAAACAAACATGCATGTACTACAAAGCTGGTTTACTGTATATAAACTGTATTTTCTAGACATGCATTATGCAGGTTTTAATCAATCCTGATTTTCTACAGTACATTGGCACTGTAATACTAACGCGATCTACAGGCATTTTGAAGATTGCTCAACAGCGTTTTCGAGAATCGCAATTGATTCCGCCCAAATTTGATTCAAGAATAAATGACCGAGCGGGTGGATGGATGTACCTTGCGTTGATAGAAGCTCATGCTTTTGTTTGGAATCGGCTAACGCACGACTGCACACAGTGATGAGCATTTCGTTTACTTTTCTCTCGTTTTCGTCATCGATGTGCTCCGCGTGTCCCATAATCATCTCTTGCCAGTCAATCTGTTTTCGATGATTTGGGCCTGTAGCTAAGAGTCTTAGAGCACACACCAATCGGTAAGAGATGTCGTTCATTTTAACAGTGTAGTCTCTAAACAAGCAGTATTAGTTTTCTTTCTCATGCCCCATAATTAATCGCACAGATTACCCTTCGTAACTATTAAAATATGTTAGCGTGTCTTTAGCATACTCCAGAACGGTCAGTATTACCCAGAGTCGCACAATATTTGCCTTTTTCTCCTTGCATCTTGAATTGACTCGCATTCTTCAAAAAGCTTCCAAACTTCATTATCAACACTGACAAAGTTGTAGCCGTTCTTTGGAAGGACAAACCCGTATTCACGGAAAATGGCTTGATTATCGTGTGGCCCATAATTGATAAAAACCTGCTCGCCTGCCTTGTACGGGGTAAGTGTTTTGATTTCGAAGCACTGTGTATGCAAATTTAGTCCACTCTCGATCTAATGGTCTCAATTAGAAGTCAATATTGCCATAAAAAATATCTTGCCTGAGCTTCATTTGAATGATTAAGAAAATCTAAAAGCGGAGCCAATGCGATGTCGCAGTCCTTTACTCGCCTACTAGTTGATCTGACATGGATGCTACGTGTATTTACTACGGAAGTAATTCAATATAGGATCGTGGAATGAAGATTATACCTTACCACAAAGCCAGGCCCATTTAAACATGTCCAATGTGACGGTGGCGATAAGTGAGATGTCCTGTCGACCCTACATTTGCTCAATTATAATTATCTAAGGTAGGTAAGATTATAACACAGTTTACCTTGAAGAACGCCAAAACAGCGTCAAAGTCGTCTTGGATTTTTCTCTTCTGCTGGAGGATTTCGTCTAACGAAGTAAAAATAAAGTATGGCGTAAATAACTCAAACCGTGCTCTCTATTCCGTTTTAGGACTACCTGCCAGCGATGGTGGCAGCAACGCTGAATGCTCTTCAGAAAAATTGACCGGCAGAGTTTTGAAATGGTTGGGTAGGAGATCAAGGTATGGTTTCCACCAGCTGTTTACTTCGCTTCTTAACAAAATTAAATGAGCTGCAAGCAATTGGTGCGGGCTGAGTGAATGATCTCCGTATACCGTCTGCAACTGATTACTAGAAATCAGCAGACGTTTTGGAACTTGCACAAGAACCTCACCAGTAGCGATGTCATCCGTAGCCATCATACCACGACCCGTATCTGCCATAAAATGTCCGTGTTTATAAATTTAATGCTTTTTCAAATATGGTTTACCTTTAAATGTTGCTAATCGTAATTTTGTACCAGGGAAATCATGCTTCTTTAGCCATTTCAAGAAATTTTCATGCCTTGCATCATTAACAACTACTTGGAGATCTAAGTGCCTTTCCTTTTGTGTATGTAATATGATTTACCTGTGCCTTTGGCACTCCTGTTACTGTCAATGCCAAATGCCATTGTACTTTTTTTTTTTTTTTTTCTAGTTGAGGTAGAATGAAAGGCGGAAGTGTTGCAGAAATTTTAGCTGTGATGTGGCTGGGCCTAAGAGGATATTTTTCGCATGTTCATCAATGGTTTTCGCACTAATGTTTCGAAGCTCTTGGTTCAGATATACTGGAAACGACTAAGCAGGTGACGTTTCATGAACCCATATTTTTGACAAGATGAATAGAGTTGATGTTGACGTTGATGATGACAGTGCTTAAGTATGGAAAGGGCATTAAAATGATGCTTGCTTTTTTCCCCTCTGTGCGATTAGCTACCCAACACTACACTTGCTAGATTTCCATCGACGCCCTACTGCATGGATTCCACAGGATACTCGCCAACATCCATCGCAGTCCATCGATCTCCCTCGCACCCAGTCAATACTTTTTTCGCGCTTGTTCGCCAACAACAACCCGCGATGTCAGCATTGCTCTCCCCGTGAAAATTTCTCAGCGTTGCGAGATGCAATGAGTGGCAATGCCTTTTTCTTAATCACAGGACGGAAGGTGGCTGGAGCCACCAAATGTACCAAGTCTACCCAATCCAGCTCCCAATCCATGCGTAACAAGAGTACCCAAATTTACGTAACTGTACGGAGCCCGTACATTAAAATGAAGTGGACGCGCTTATTTTTTTTCTCATTTTTATACCGAACTCATACCCACACAGTGCGGTACTATCATAAGAGTGTGTTCAACAATCATAACAGTTGGCCATGACACTGTCTAATTCAGGCACCGGTATGATTCATTTGAACAAATGGGCTCTCGAGAAATAGTTATGTGCCTCTCCTCTCTTATTTGTTAGTCGCGTTGAATCTTTACGCTATGCCGCCTGTACCTTCCAAGTACCGATAAACTTAGCAAAGCGATTGTGAAAACCGAAGCCATTGTTGACAAAATTGCGAAAAGTCTCTTGGATGTCCGTCATTGTACATACTGCTGTCGATGATTGTAAATGGAAAGATAATTCTCGGTCGGATCTGCTTCTTATTCCTCGCTTGACGATCCAATATTCGTTGCAATCTATTATGATCTAATTTCAGCACATAGGGAACGCATCATTTTTACGACGAGACATGTGTTATAGCACCGATACTGTTGAAAGGTACTAATGCGAACTTATTGTCTTGATCTTTTGTGTCCATCGAGTCCAGCCCAAGACTCTATTGGACTCAGCCTACAAGAAGTAAGTAAGCCATATCTCCTGCTGTACCAAGCAGCAGATCTATGGGCGAAGAAATGCATCTTGTTACCTAATCAAGCGGGTGCATCCTCTTTGGCTTGCACTCTCCATTTTCTTCACTGAAGATCAGCCTTGCGTGTTGCGACACTCACATCCTGAAGACCCATTCATTTGTACTTTTTATGCCTTCGCCAAGAAATCCGTGGAATCGGAACTGAACTTGAAGCCAACCAGCCGCCCTCACATAACTCGTGCAACTATCGAGCCCCTGCCTATAACACAATATTTATCCACCACCATCTGAGGACTCCATTGTTATTTTCTCTTCTTGTCCCCCAATCAATCACTTGATTAAATAACCACTTTGAATCTCGTATACCACACAACACATTGAAGAAAACCACAAGCAAACGCTGATGAACCAGTTCAACACACGGCGAAGGTGGGCAACTTAATTGACCGTACATTGGAATACAACAGAAAGTCGAGAGGATTTTCCGCCATGTGTGATGATGATGGTGACACTAGCGATTTGTCGATCGAAATATCTCTTGAAGTGGCTCTTCCTATTCGTAATTTATCGTCCAAGAACTGTGGTATTGGTGGCAGTAATGGTGGTGACAGTAATGAAAAAGTGGATGGCATACGCTTTATTACTTCATTCAAGGAAACACAAATGGAGACTAGGGGCAAAATGGATTGGCAAGCATGTTTTAAAGCGGGTTGTAGCCAGGACCTTTTTGCGCGGTACTTTACTCCAGCAAGCCTTCGTAGCCAACACAACACAAGTAACGAAAAAAATCAAACTAATCCTCTTCCCCTATTCCAAATGGTGACGAATGGCACACTGAAATAAAGAAAATGCCGGTATGCGAATCAAAACTAAGAAATACTGCCATCCGTAGGAGGGTCAGTCAGATGTTATCGGTAGGATTCAAGTCAGGAGAGGAGGGAGGCCACTGATCGACTCACGTGTTCCTTTCGAGGTGTGGAGTGGTTGTCCGTTGAAACAGTATACCTGCCTTGCCTTGGCCATAGTGCGGGAGTGTCTGCATCAATTCATCGTTCGGGATGTTATAATGAAGCGCATATATTAGAAGATGCTTTGTCGTACAGCACTGGCCACCAAACGTCATTGATTTTTGCACCTGGCTTTACTCAGTAGGCGACCGATAACTTTTTTCAATCGATGGATTGGGAGGTGATCTTCATAGAGGAGCAATCTAGGAAAGATATCAAGCGTTATTGATTTACCAAATTTAGCCGATGCTGTGAACATTAGTAACAGAGTGGGTACTCAGCAGACTTAACACTTGGGACCACGCTTGGTAAGTCCTCTGGGCAAAAGGGAGATACGCTAGAATTCGTGCTCTCCGGATTTACTGAAAGTGCAGTGGCTTACGGGATTACCTTTCTACCTTTTTTCTTCCACTTTATTATTCTATAAGATGACTCCTACAAAATCAACTTCCGGGAATGGCGATAGCGTTAGGCAGAGATCAAAAGATAAACGATCAGTTTATAAGAGTGTTCTCGGTACACCATTTATCACCAAGTGGTAAATGTCTCACATAAGTATTCCATGTCTAATAACAGTTATTAATAGGCCCAGTTTGTCAGCCGATTTGTCCCTGAGATTGCTTGACCAATTGCTGATGTAGTTTGTTCAAGTAGGCATAAACAATATTTTCTTATATTATATTTTTTTTTCATTGTATTTAGGCTACTAAAAGCTGAAGACGCACGCGGAATGCGCTACAGACGACAGAGTGGTAATCTCGCCACGTCCTCTACTCTTGTTCCCCCAGAATGTAGTTTGTTGCATATCGGGATTAACAGTGTCACCAAACGCCTAGAAAGCATGATACGCAATCCAACTGTTCCTAATGACCATGTTCCTGTCGTTTTTATTTGCAAGCGTGATGTACTCCCCCAGCAAATAGGCTTGCATATCCTCACAATGACAGCATTGGCGCGTGTTAAGTTAGTCCAGTTACCAGCAGAAGCGCAGAAGCCAATATCAATCGCATTAAGAAGAGGGACTACTCAACTATCCATGATGCTTGTCGAGGTACGGAGCTAATGTATTTCATCGTAGCAAAATTCTCACTTTTATTTACAGCTGGCATGTTCCTCAGAGTTGGTAAATTTTCGCCAAGATGTAGAGTGCGTCCCATCTGTTGATGCAAAATGGCTTTCACAGTCAGGCTACGAACAATTCAATACCAAAGTAATCATATCAAAGAGTCAATAGCCATTTCTATGACTTATTTTTGACCTGTGAATAAATCTCTTTACAAACCCAAAGCAATTTTTACTCTTTGCAAAGAGAATATCCATACTGTCATTTCATCTCAATTTGAAATGTGCCTTGTCAAACCACATTTCTGGGAAGACGAACATACTGAGCAAGTCACCGCCTTCAAATACTGTATTTCATACTGTATTCTTGACAGCAAATCCAGCCTGACAAAAGTATCTTCACCATTTCATTGTCTACTTTGTGTCGCCCACGGTAATTGAGAAAGCGCAGCTTTGGAATCCCTTTTCGCTAAACACAACGCCACCACATGATGAGACTAGCCAAAAGCCTTTTTAATACATAGTTACTACATCTCTGATCCCCGAATCAGCAACAATACACCATCTATTCAAAAAGAGATAGCCAGTGCTTCCGCTCTTCCCTTTTTGAAACCCAGGTTCTTTTCGAAATTTTAAGTGAAAGTTGCTAAGAGGCTTGAATACTTTTCCTTTTTCTCTTAAAATGGTCAGGTAAGACAGATTTGCACTATGATTTTCTTGTGAAGTGATTGATCGTTTATAAATAGTTTCCAGTGTGAAGGCTGCGGTGACATTGTTAAAAAGCCAAAATGCAAAGCGCACCAAATGAGATGCCATGCCCCATTTACTTGCATTGATTGTCACCAAACTTTCGATCGCAACACAATAAATGCTCACAATCAATGCATGACTGAAACCGAAAAATACGTCAAAGGCTACAAAGCCCCCAAAAAGAATTCAGGACCAGTTAGTAGACAAGAAAACACGGTGGAACAAGGTCAAATTCAGCCACCAAGCATTATGGAACAGTTGCAGTCAAACGGAGCAAAAAGATCGGCCAACGACGACATCACTGCCAATGAAATGAAGAGAGCCAAAAAAGATAAGTCGAAAATAAGAAAGGGTGACTGGTTATCCGTGAAGTTGGCCACTAGCGAATCCAAGCAAATCGAAGCAGCGTTGCAACATCTCTTGAAAGGCAGAAAGGTATGTATCATACAACTTCATCCCAAGATAAAGACACGAGCTCACCGTATTCATAACTCTTTTCAGGACGCCATGTCCATCTCTGAGCTTCGGACAAGAGCATTGGCTCTCCTTGCAGACCATCCTAAAGCATCCAACTCAATCGACGCTAAACGCTTTGAGGAAGTCATCGGGCTCGGATACAATTCCAAAAAGGGAAAGGTCACATTTACGGTTCTTTCAGATTGTTGAAAAATAAAGGCAAAGTGAGCACTGTTTTCTTTCTTGTTTACACTATTCATGCATTTCTTTCGACCGACAGTCTTAAATACTTCTAAGCGACCAGAGCTTCTACCTAATGAAACTCTGCTCATCCAGCAATCTAACTGTGGCCTCTATGAAAAGTTAGACATCTAATTTATAGCAACAAAGCAATCAAAATCTTACATTCATTTCGTATAGAAAGAATAAGTTAGATGGGTATCAAGATGGGGTATTATATTTGACAAGCCATAGGATAATCTATGTGGATAGAAAGAATCCGCAGACGCATTCAGTGGATCTACATCTAAACTCTGTGACGACCATGGAGCAATACGTAAAAAAAAAAAAGAAAGAAAAAAAATGGATAATAATGTATTGGTCTTTTTTAGAACGGGTTTCTACGATCATCTCCCAAACTGATTCTCACAGTTGACGAGGACATCTGGAAGATAGCAATGCGCACCACGGATCTGGTCGCCTTGGAATCTGACTCATTGTCAACGCAGGCCACCAAAACATTTCAAGTAGCAGCGACTGTTGGGACCTGGGCATGCCCGATATGCTCACATGACAACACTTTGCTGAGTGACAAATGCACCCTTTGTGGTGTCCGCACCTCGGTAAATCAGAAGCAGGAAAATGAAGACACATCTGGGAGCAACAATAACAGCTGTCCGTCTTGCACCTTTACAAATCATCAGAGCATGTCTCATTGCGAAATGTGCGATACTCCATTAACTGACCAACCAGTGCCTTCGCCTTCGTCATCTTCAGGCCCTACACTCGCCACTACGCCCTCACCAATAAATAAACCACCTTCGATGGCCATCGTGCAAGTAGCCTTTCGCAAGTCTGGTTTGCAGCTGTTTGCACAACATTTGGCAGGTGTGCTCGATCGCAAGGCTTGGAACTTGGCAACTGATACGTCCATGGTGCCGCTATCGGTTAAACAGAAGCTACAGCAACCACGTGCTGTTGGGATATTCGGAATCCAGCAAAAGATTAGCCAAATGCAAGAAGAGCACAATGACGCCATGACTGAGGGGTTTAAAGACCTGGACCAGCTAATGACCAAGGCTACCGAGATGGTGCACCTGGCTGAAAGGATATCGAATAAGCTAAACAAGGACCCCAACGACAAAGATCTGTCGATGCTGCGCGGATACATGGTTAATCTAGGTATCACAAATCCTGTAACGCGGGACATGGCAGGCTCGATCTATCACCAGGAACTCGCTCGTGAGCTCTGCGAATTCTTGACCAAATTAATGACCAATAAGCAGCATGATATTTGGACCTTGACCGATATCTACTGTCTGTTCAACCGGGCCCGTGGTGTGGCCTTGATCTCACCACAGGACATATCCAAGGCCAGCCTCCAGTTCGACCGCCTAAAGCTGCCTTTTCGTGTACGCCAACTGGAAAGCAACGGAATTCTAACCATCCAGTCTGTAGACATGGATGAACGTCGATCAGCTGCGCGCATCTTACGCCATACCAAGCAAAGTGGCTACATCACTGCCCTTCAACTTGCCTCACTTGAAAACTGGTCTTTGGTCATCGCCTTGGAACAGCTCAAGGTAAAAAAAAAAAAAGTGCACAGTATCTTACCTTTTATTTGTTGAAGATGATCGAACAATTGGGTGCGCTGTGCCGAGACGAAAGCCCATCGGGTCTTGTGTTTTACGAAAACAGATTTTGTCCAGAAGTAGCATAGACTCATTATCTCTTTTCTTTTTTAGGACAATAAAAGGTACTTAGTTATGATGATTTATTAGGATGTTGAAGAAAGGCGTTCTTAATCGTGAGGTTCGTCTTCAATGTCAGGAATAGGGAATGTCAGTATTGCAGCGACGCCAGTCAATTGATTCAGTTCTAAACAAAAAGAAAATTGAGAAGAGTTTATCTATTTGTTTTTTGTCATTTACGTTCACCAGAGACATGGAGACTTGAGAAGATAAAGACTCTACCATTAGCAGCACGGACATCTTCCACAAGTCGAACATACTTTGTACGTGTCTGGATATCAGCAGAGCGGAAGAGTTCATCGGTGACCAGTAAGGTACTGATGGCACCTCGATCATGGGCCAGGGCCACGTGGTTGTAGCCATAGAAGGCCCGGTCAGGGTCTGAATTGAGCATCTGGTAAAACGACTCCAATGCCTGAACTTCGCGTGCGGCCTTGGTGTCGGCAAGTTTGGCCTGGATCGAGGGTTCCTGCATCACTTCGTTCAGTGCATGCTTATGGCCGCTGGAACAATGGATAGAAATAAATTTAGACCGATTTTCAAATAGGACCTTATTGTCAGTTTTCTAAAGGTGACGAGAGGGAGGGGTTTATTGTTCCGGTTTGTTTATGCACGCTCACCTGCCTCGTCTTACCACAGCTTGATCAAAGATGTAGTCATATAGCTGGTCCTGATGAAAGGGAAAGAAGCATGGAGTGAGCTATAAAGCTTTTTAAACAACAGCAACAAAAAAACCTTGACAAATCCGGGGCTGGCCAAAATGATGGCTTTCACAAAATTAAAATCAATCAACCGCAGCATGTTTTGGTATACTTGGTCATAGAATCTTGTCAATCCTTTGTCATGGTTGGCAGCTGAACCTTTACGTTTTCTTGGAATAGGGATTTCGATGCGCTGTTTAACTACAGTCATATGCTGTGTCAGGAAGCAAACATTGGCTAGTCCTAACTCGATAAGGTCAGTGAGAAATAGGCTGGGAGAGAAAGAGAGAGAGAGAGAGAGAGAGAGAGAGAGAGAGAGAGAGAGAGAGAGAGAGAGAGAGAGAGAGAGAGAGAGAGAGAGAGAGAGGAGAGTGATGAGGAGGAGGGGAGGGGGTCATATGTTTCACACGCACCTTCCTGGCAAACCACTGCAGCAACTTCAGCTTGTTTGGTGACATCACAAGCATCTTCCACACGTTCCAAAGCAATGGTATCCCAAGAAGGCTTTAGCAAGGTGAAGTTTCGATTCAGTTCCAAATCAATAGTGTGGAAGCTGCCCATCTATCATAATTGAAGCAAATTCGAATTGGAAGTTCCCCTCCCTTATATTTTGTGTACCTTGACGTGAGGATTTTCACAAGCGACTTGACCATTTATCCGCAGCAAACCCACTAACGGATCAAATTCAACATTGGACACTGTGATTGTCAATGTCAATCGGATGCGCTGGCTTGTTGAAGATCCTGTGGAGCTCTCCGACTGGAGGCGTCTACAAAACCATAGGATAAAAAAAGACAAGAGGTTAATAGGCTACGTGGAATACAGTAACAGGGTGTAGTGTTCACCTTATGGTGGAGGCCTTGATCTGGTCATCCTTGGTGATGAGGTTATACACATGCCACATGTCCTCCATCTCTTCAGGGAGCAATGTGACTGATCCTGTGCTGTCTTTTTCAATACTTTTGCTAATGAGCTAGTTGAAGTTGTGAGGTTGTGCTGCTGCAAAGATTTTCTCTCATTCTTACCTTCATAAAATAGGAAGTGGAAGATTAAAAAGCAGGTGGGAAAAAAAAGCGAGGCGAGAAAAAAAGCCTTATTTTTTTTTTTTTCTTGGTCAATTTTTGTAAGAGATTTGATGGCAGCCGAAGCGACTGGCCCTGTGACGATGAACGATGATGGTTCATCAGTGATGAACCGCGAAGTGATCAAGATCAATCGACATACCAATATGACCGAATTACAGAATCTGTACGAGTTGGATCGAACAGTGACCTATTTACTTCAGAACAACTTTATCAAAGTGGCGCTGCAATTTCCGGATGAGATGCTTTCTGATGCCGATGCAGTTGTTTCCATGCTCAAAGATAAAGTACCCAACGCCGAATTTTTTGTCCTGGCTGACACGTCCTATGGAAGCTGCTGTGTAGACGAAGTGGCATCGCAGCATGTTCAAGCCCAGGTCATTATTCACTATGGCCATTCTTGTCTTTCACCGTAAGAATCCTTTTGCTGTCCTCTCTCCATATCTTCTCCCAATCCTTTGCCTTTCCTAACTTGTAACCTTCTTTTTGCGTGCTCTTTCAGAACAAGTCATTTGCCGGTGCTTTACATATTTGGGCATCTACCGATCGATGTAAAACGGAGTGTCCAGAAGTTGACGAGCATGGTGCCTAATCAAACTCAGCCGATCATACTGATGAGCAATGTGGAGTATTCGTATGCTATGGACGACATGTGCAACCAGTTAAAACGGCACTATACGCAAATAATCCCCACAAGGATAAGGCAACAAGATGTCCATTCTCTGCCCCTTCCTTCAACGTGCAAAGATGATTTGGATGATGAATGCTGTGGAGGATGTGGTAATTCCGCCAAAAACCGAGGTTCTAATGTAAAACATGAACTGTCGTCCGTCTCCAATCAGCAAAATGGCCGCCATTACGAATTACCTGATGGTGTGGCCCTTAATGACTGTGTGATTTTTTTTATTGGTCATGATGGCCCAACTATGAACAATGTCATGATGGTTCACAACCAATGCCAGGCAATAATAGAGATATTGCAAGACGTGCAGTGCAGTCATGAAGTATGGCGCTAAACGCCCATCTTTTTTGCATTCGAATTAGGTTTACTCGTTTGATCCAAGTACCAATCAAGGCCGCCAGGAAACTGTTGCTGTTAATAGAAGACTAATGAAAAGGTATCAACTGTAAATTCTCCAGAAACCATTTGTAAATGATTTTATTATTTAAAAATTACATATTAGGTATACTATGGTGCAAAAGGCTAAGGATGCGATGACCATTGGGATTGTGGTTGGCACACTTGGTGTTGGTAAGAAAATGTAATTTCGAGAGCGTACTTAGCTTATTTCTTTTTGTGAAGCCTCCTATATGAATATCATAGAGCATCTGAAAAAAGTGATCGTGGCTGCAAGACGCAAATGGTATCTGTTTGTCATGGGCAAACTGAATGTGGCAAAGATGGCAAACTTTATGGAAATCGATTGTTACGTTCTGGTGGCCTGCCCTGAAAATTCTTTGATCGATTCAAAGGTACGCTCATCCCTTCCATTCTCCCCCCCCCCCCTTCTCCCTCTCTCTCTCTTGCGCGTGGTGTGCCATCACTCCCGAAAAAAAAAGGAGAAAGACCGCCCCTTACGGACCCACTTTCTTTTTGCATCGCCTCTCTTTTAGGAATTCTACCGACCCATTGTCACGCCGTACGAATTGGAACTGGCTTTGATGAAGTAAGCTTAATTGAAAGCGTATTTTTTTTTACCGCCTGGGCCTATATTCCTCGGAGAGTTATTTGCTGACTTCTGCTGTTGGTGGTGATGTTGTTGTTGTTGCTATTGTTGTTGTAGATCTGCTGAATGGACAGGCAATTATGTGCTGGATTTCTCCAAGCTCTTACCACACTTGCGATCTGGTGATTTCCAATACGACGAGGTATGTTGGCTCTCATAAGGGTATCACGCTTGGAATATATAGTCAGATGTGGCGATTTTCAAGGCACTTATTTTTTCCTTTTTTTAAATAGGAGAAGGATGATGGGTCTAGTGATGATGAGGGGCACTTTTCTTTAATCACTGGACAATATGTATCAAATCCCTTCCAAAAAGTTAGACATACGTCGGGTAAGACATAGAAAAGGGTTATGAATAAGCGAACACCAAGCTAACCTGTCTTCCTTCTGATTTCTCATTTGTTTTGGACTCCGACCATATCCCCTTTGTCGTCAAAAAGAAGATGCCATGGCGTTGACAAGTCAGTTATCTGGCCTAACTTTACGTAATCAGGAAACTACTATCACCCAGCTGTTGAACAGCACGGCAGGTAAGAAGAAGAAGAAGAAAAAAAAAGGGGGGAAGTGAGTGTCAGTTAAGGAGGTCGGGTCACTGGCGTGGAAATGGAAACGCATTGTCATCTCTTTGCCTCTCGTTTTTGGCGGGCAATGTTTCCTTTTTGCTTATTTTTTATTTATGAATAGGAGACTACCTGCAGAAACGATCGTATCAAGGCTTGGACCCTAAGATTGGTGAAGACGAAGCAAGTGTTGTAGAAGAAGGTCGATCTGGGATTGCTAGGGGCTATACGCAGGAAAAGGACGAATAGATCGTCTAAGGTATCTCTTTCCTTTTTAACTCGGCTTTCGAGGACATATTCAAGGCTTCTTTGCCGCCACCGCCCATCAATATTTTACTTTAACTTGTTTATTATTGAAATGGTTGATAAAGAAAAAAAGAATTTGAGCAAAATTAGGAGGCAAAGGGAACAGGACGAAAGTAAAAAGGATAGAATAAAACTTGTAGCATGATGTAATCAAAGCAGATAAAGGAGGTGGCCAGTGAGAGGGAAAAAAATGGGGTCGTTTGTTAAGAAAAATGCGAGATATATTGTCAACGTTTTGCAGGGACAAAGGGGAGAGGGAATGGCCAAGACTTCATCTTCAACCTTCAGGAACACCGAAAGATAGAAGGGGCAGTGCAAAGTCAAAAAAGTCCAAGAGAGGGGGTCTGCCCTGTCCTTTGACCTATTGTTGTAAAGTGGGAAGCAGGAGGACCTATGAAATCAGATTACACGATCAGGGTAATTTTTATTAATTTTAGTCGGGAGAGCAACGATATAATATGACTTTATAGTTTGCACATGTTGCTTAAATGAAATATTACAAGAAAAAAAAGTAAAGATGATCTCAGGATACTGGTAAGCGCGCTTTGTCTTTTCACACCATCCAGTCTCCAGCATAACGATGATCACCAAAAAAAAACCCACCAGCGGACTTTATATTTGTTATACACACGATTTAGACACAAAATATCAGAGGGTCAGTGTATCCATACTCGTATCCCTGTTTATTTTTAATATTGTGTCCCTCCTTTACTTTCAAAAAGTACCTTCAACTGAAACCTTGCTTTAGGTTAAACGAAAAGCAAATGAAATGTATGGGAAGTGTTAGTCTTTATAGCCCAAGGAGGATTTCGTTCCCTTTTGTCACGGAAGATGACCAAGTCCCCTCTTCCTTCTACGAAGTAACTTCCCCCCTCTCTCCTTCTCTCGCTTTTTTTTTTTTTAATGAAATGAATCTCGTGTCAAAAAAAAAAAAAAAAACCCACGCAAGCTGTCGTTCTCAATAGCCATTCTTTTGTTTAAGGCTTTGCCTCCTTTTTGAAAAAAACAGGGTCCTTGCTTTGCTTGAGCTTTCAGCCTCAAAAAAAAAAGCTTGTAGCCCATTGACACTGACACGCACAATGAACTTTTTCCTTTACTTGCCCCCCTCTTCGGTTCTTTTTTTTTTTCTTTCCTCCTCTTTTCATCCCTTTTTAGAATTCATTGGAATCCCCCTGCCAGTAATTTTTTTCTTGGGCAAGTGTATAAAAATGACATGGTTGTTCACGCAAATATCAAAAAGTATTTCTTTATTATTTCTCAGAGCCTTTTATACAGCCTTCATTTTTTCTATTTACTTCTTAGAATATCTTTAGATTCCCTCGTTTAATTATTTATAATATCATGGCCACCGATACCATTCAATCTTTCGATCAACCATTCCATTTCAGTGAAAAAGCTGCCAGCAATACCGAGGTGTTCCCTGCAGCATCCTTGGACAACATGAGCATGGCTGCAGTGGCAGCAGCTGCAGGCAATGCAGCAGCTACCAATGCCTCCATGATGTCGTCTAATGGTTATTTTTCACCTACATCGCATATCTATTACCCTTACCATCTTCAACAATACGCCAGAACTGGCCAGGACTACCACTCATTGATTGACTACCAAAGCGATTTCCGGCCTACGTTTTACAACCCATTCGAAATCAAGCATCGCCGCCGGACTTCCCGTGCGCAGCTCAAGATTCTAGAAAAGGCCTTCATGGAAAATACAAAGCCCAATGCTGCTGTGCGACGGTATCTTGCTCAGCAGCTTGATATGACTCCCCGTGGTGTACAGATCTGGTTCCAGAACCGCCGTGCTAAGGCCAAGCTGCAGAAACGCAAATCTCTGCTGAGCGGCGAAGATGCCGCCACCGCTAGTCCTGCTCCAAACTCCGCTTCCACAACGCCCATCTTACCTTCGTCCTCCAAAACTACGCCTACCAGTCCTTCGTACTTGCTTACTCCTAATGGGTCCACACCTGGATCCATGTCATTAGCTTCAACAACATTGAGCCAGGTTTCAACCCCCTTGTTCTATCCCATGGAAGAACTGCAACAGCAACAGCATCATACCCCAACCTCCTCGCCTTCCTCATCCATACTACTAATGGACCAGCCCTGGTTGACATTGCCTGTCCACCCTTTACAAGAGAACACCTCGAGACGTCAATCTTGCCCTATTTTAAATGATACCCATTCTCCTTCTTGGGACAATCAGCACACCATACAGGTAAGTAGGCAGACTAAAAGTTTATCATAATTGACAAAGGGTTTTACGTTCTGCAGTTGCGACGCGCCTCGGAGCTTCCCCAGGAAACCGCAACCTGGATAGACCAACCAGACTTGAGCAGCTGTTGCAGTACCAACAGCAGTAGTTGTGGAACTCCAGGTTGGTCATTGGACACGACGACATCACCACTGGGAGATCATGCTATCTTGGACTTTTACCAACAAAAGCCTGCCTATCCTTCACAAGCTCACTCTTCCATGGGATATTACGATATTCCCACCGATCCCTCAATCTCCAATACCTCCGTACCATCTTTAACTCAGCCCATCATGCCTTCCTTCTAAATTCGATTCACCCTGCCATCAGTTTCTTTTTTTAATTCTATTATGACCCATCTTATGTTCTTATGCCCACCCTCCATTCTTTCAGTTTTTGTCCTGCATAACATCAATGGTCTCTCTTGTCTCTTCTCTTTCCTTTTTTTTTTTTTCAATAGTTCATCACTTTTTTATTTAACGTTAGTACCACTGATACCCTTCCTGTTGATAAACAATAATGAAGCCGCACGATGGCCATTCTTTTTTTTATTTAATTTTTAACTTTTTTTTTGTCCATGGCATGCATCTAAACCTTAGCTTTCTTGGTTTCTTCGATGGTGGACTCTGGTAAGGCACGTTTCAAGGTAGGTTGAACGCTTACGCCTGGAACTACGGGTTCGACCAGCTGCATTTTCATTTTTTGGCGCATGCCGTCTTGGTCGCCTTCGACTGTAATTTGCACTTTGACATGCCCAAAAATCTTTATGGTAACGTCGTTGGCCACTAGCTGATTGCTAGTTTCCTCCAGATGGAATGGGCTGTCATGGGCATTGGTATAAACGATGCCCTCAATGCCAAACTTGGGCACCAACACAACAAAACCGTTCTTTAGCACCCTGATTACACGGCCCATTTCAACTTCTGTTTTGCCTCTGAAGAACAGGTTCGTGTAGAGTTCCACTGAGCTGCGGCCTGCCATTTGTGCCATTCTGTGACGGTGGTTAAGGACTTCCATACACAATTAAAAAAAAAGTTAGACAATGGGCGTGGCATGTGCCAATTACAATATCTTTTCATTACCGTCACATTGGTCCTTCATTTTAGCCATGTCCGTCAGCTCTTTACCATATACAGCATCGGGGTCAATGGCTGCTTGCAATAGCCGATGTACTATCACGTCTACATGCAAAAAAAAAAAAAAAAAATCAGCGTACGAGGAGAGCGTCAGATTATTGAAACGGCTTTACCAGAATAACGCCGAATAGGCGAAGTAAAGTGGGTGTAGATAGGAGTTGCCAAGCCATAATGGCGGAATTCAGGTTCAGATTCGGTACCTGAGCAAAAGTACTGAGCTTGCATCATGCATCGAGTCGTCATGATACGCACCAAAGTGTTAAAGTAGGAATCACCGTCAACGCATGCAAGATTTAGAGAGTCGGCCAAGCTTTTGGATGATTGTAAGTCCAGGTCAAGGTTATATTCATGCAGCACATCTCGCAGCTGATCAAAGTTAGAAGCAGGTGGGCTTGGGTGGCGGCGCAGCATGGCCGAGTTCCTAAAATGTTTGTAAATCTTCTCAGCAACAGCGATATTGGCCAACAACATGAATTCTTCTACAAGGGCATTGGTTTCCTTGAGCTCCTTCATTTCCACGTCAACGGGGTCCTGTGAGTCATTCTCCAGCTGGAAGCGTACTTCTGGGCTGGCAAGTGTCAGAGCACCACGTGCCATGCGTGCGGCACGGAATCGTTTCGCATACTTGTTCAGACGGCGAATACCTCGAGTCAGATCGTCTTGCATGCGTCTGCAATTAATAAAATAGTTGGAAAGGAGATGTGTGAGGAACGCTAAATGTTTCAAAGAGGCATTGCGCGGGCACTTACTCATCATCAATGCGAGTCTGAGCTTCTTCATAGGTAAATGAATACTTGGACTGGATGATACTTTTGGTATACTTGACATCCACGATTTCGCCTTCCTCAGTCATTTCCCAAATACACGAAAATGCGAGGCGATCCACATTGGAACGCAACGAGCAGAGGTCTTAATGGAAGAGAGAGAAAGTAATCAAAGGGTGAGGCTCTGAGCCCTTTTCTCCCTCTCTTCTCCCGAGGTACTTACTGGTGCCAAGCAGCGATGGTAACATGTCAATGCGCTTATCCACCAAATAAACGGACGTACCCCGCCCAGCTGCTTCTTCGTCCATAGCTTGCCCGGGTTTCACAAAGTAAGTTACATCTGCAATGTCTGAGAAAAAAAAAACGAAATGGCTACATAAGCCATAGCTCTCAAATAAAACTCAATGACTTACGAACACCGACTTCAAAGTGACCGTTATCTAGTTCTTTCACGTGTAGGGCATCGTCGATATCCGTACAGCCAGGGGGGTCGATACTGCAGATATTTCGATCACGCAAGTCCAGTCGTTTTTCATGGTGCACATGTTGATCGGTGACAACCCAATCGTCCCCTTCAGAGGGAAGGTCGGCCAGCACCCGCTTGGAGAATTCCTGGTATGGGACATCGTGTTCCAGTAGCAACACCTCTGTTTCAGTTTCACGGTCGCCCGAGCTACCAAGTACCTTTACAAAATGACCCAGAGGCAACCTATGTTTCATAAATTAAATAAAAAAGAGTTAGTACGTGCGACATATAGCCAAGGTGCCACACTTGTTTACATGGAGTCCACGGGCCACGAATCAATAGCCACAACAATACGCTGACCTATGAGTGCATGGGCTTGAGTGGTTTGGATCTTGATGGGAGGCACACGCCGGTCCATAGTGCGGAAAATGACAGTCTCCTTTGCAGTCGAGCCAGGTTTGGAATGGACAGACTTCCTTGCCAGAGCCCCACAGTATCTACCGAATTTATAGGTAGGTGTCAGTGATTTTCCACGTCAAGTTGGTTTTTTTTTTCTTTTTTTGCCAAGTTTACGGTCTCCATTTCTTGCGCACAATCCCCACGACCTTGGCAGTGGGTTCCCCGGGACCATCTTGGACACTTGTCATGTCGGTTCCGTCTCCCACTCCTGCTTCTTCGTCATCACTGTCTTCCATGGCCATCGAGGCCGAGCGCTTCCATTCGGAGGCAGGTAGAAGCTGCAAAGCCACAATGTCACCTTGAATACTACGGTTCATATGCTTCCGACCAAGTACATAGATGGTGCGCGCTTCGCCATCTACTTCACCTGAAACCGTGGCTTCATGTATGTTGTGTGTGCTGACTTGTAAACTAGCTTGGAACAATGTTCCTTTTTTGATACCGTGCTGGATTTGAGTTGGTGACAAGTGCTAAATATAATAATAATGGTAATATTAATTAAAAGATAGATATGGAGAGCTCAACATCAAACTTGGTCGGCGGCCAGGTCAGATTATTATTACCTGTTCATACATGATGTCTTCTTTTTTCGCATTAGCGTCCTTGGCGTGGGACACAATATCTGCTAGTTCAGGCACATCCACAAATCCTTTGACATAATCCGTTACTACAAATAATCAAAAGGGGGGTTTAGTTACATAGGAGTCCTTTATCTCGTTATCTGCGCAGTACCAGAGACGGCCTTTAAGCCAATGGCAGCACCTTTTTCACGGTTGGCGCGGTCATCGGTAAGCATGACGATTTGTAATCCGTGGTCTTTGAAATGATCCTTGTACCATTTAGCAGACACTCGAATAGCACGGTCGTTTCGATCGTTGGGTGACTCGCCATGGAGTTTTTCAATATAGGTATCCCTTTGAGGAGTTATATTAGAACACGTAGGGTCCTTCTTCTTACTGCTACTTACTTGTGGTGCTCATTGGCAAATAGATAGAACCGTTTGGTGGTGTCGCTAAGCAAAGTGCTCAAACGATTGAATACTGGCATACTGAGATGGCGCAGTTCGTCTCGCACTGTTTCTAAAATAACAACATCCTTGATCGCATTATGCTCCAATAGATCCAGCTTAGACAAAAATGTATCGCATGAGTGGTAATGAGTATATTTACTTTGATCAAGTTTCTGGCCAATGTTCTCCTCACCTGATTCATAAACACGTTTGTATCTGGCACAAGGTAGTGATTGGGTAATGTGCTTGTAGATCGGGGTAGGGTAGATAAAACAGGATCTTTAAAGTGGGGGCACTTGGTGCACAATTGCGATGAGCAGCTAATATCATCCCTGAGATAATGTTCATTGACCACTTTGATCACATTTCCCTTTCGCGTGCGCTTGACAAATGTCTTTTTTCGAAGCATGGGAGTGGAGCAATGTAAAGAAAAGAAGAGAACAAAAAATCAAGTGGCTGGCACTTGAATCATGCGGAGTGCTGTTTTTTATTTTTTTTTTTTAGTAATTTTTCTTTCTTCAATCTCATCATCTTTTCTACGCTTTACAATGGGTAAGGAAGCAAAAGGTTGAATGTAGACATTCATCGTGTCCTATTTCTAGATCATCAAAAGGCTATGCTAGCAGAGTTGATGTCTCAATACGTAGACGTCGATGACAAGGACTTTTGGGATGATGCAGTAAAGCCTCTAATTTTTTTATAAGTCGCTCAAACGGCTCACAAATTTTTCTAATTTATTTATTGTTCATATTCAAAGGTTTGCAAAAACTATTTGGTCCGATTCTGTCCCCATTTGCTTTTCACCAATACAAAGTCTGATCTTGGTAAAATTAATGAACAAATGAATCAAAGTCTGCTCTGCTTGATTCATACTTAGCTCACTGAATTCTTTTAATCTTGGTCAGGTCCGTGCAACAAGATCCATAATGATCGATTACGTGAAAAATACCAGCAATCTGAGAAGTCCAGATATACATATGAAGAAGACTTCTATCGGTTTCTGCGACAACTCATCTCGGAAGTATCACGCAAGATTAATCATGGTTATGATCGCGTCAATCAGCAAGATGAGAAAAAGAAAGAGGTGCCTGGGGAAAAACCTGCCCGCCTGACGACTTCCCATTCATCTCTTTTTCTCGTCTATTCTTATTTAGCATAAAGAAATCGCCATTGAAGAGCATCAAGAAAAACAAGTCTTGTTGGAAGTGAAAATCAAGGAATTATTGCAGCAGGTAACTCCAAGAATGAAAAATTGGCAAGGCACTTACTTCATTTCTAGAGTGAAGAGGCTGGTGAGGAAGGTCGCGTGGACGAAGCCAGTGAACTAACGGACCAAGTGGAAAAATTAGAAGAAGAACTCAAGACTATGAAAGATGTATAGTTGTGAATGAGGTGTGCGTTTTCAACGAATCTCATCGACACTTTTTATTTTTGCCTACTACAGAACCAGTCGCAAATGCAACGCTCAGACAAGCGAATGGAAGTATGTGAAGTATGTGGGGCATTGTTGGTCACTAACGAGGCTGGAGATAAGCCGGGTGCTCACTTTGAAGGAAAACAACACATTGGCTATGCCAAAATTCGTGAAGCTTTACATGAGCAAGATGTAAGTTTTTTTTCATTGTTGTACGCATATAAATCGTGCAAACTAACTCCATCCGCGTTTTTTATAGAATCATCGACATCATGACTCCCGATCACGATATGACTCCTACCGACGCCGACCCTCTAGTAGAGACCACCATCGCCCTTACCGACGCAATGACCGAGACTACCGAAGAGGTGATGATTTCAATCGCGTCGACCATCGCCGCCCTCGTGACCCCCGACGTGACAACAGTGACGATGATTGGAACCGAGAGATGGAACGCTACAACCGTGGCCGCAGAGAAAATAGTCGACACACCCGTTCACGCTCTCCTCAGCGCTGGTAAGACAAGGAAGACTAGGACAAAAGAATAACATGGATGCTTGGACGCAAAAAAAAGAGACAACCATTCAAAGAGCACACTCAAGGCTTAAAGTTGGTAAAGATGAAGCAACTTTGTCCCGTTGCCCCTTCACTCTCTATAATACCATCACCGTTTCAAATAAAAACCTGCGCTGCAAACAATTATCAAAGATGCAATTTGAATACATTTTAGCTCAATCTTTTTCTGCTACTAAAGGTTGGTACCCATCATTCGGTCGGAAATAAAAAAAGTTGCTCGTGTCGTGAACTTGTTGAAACATCCGTCAACCAACGAGGTGGAACTGGATCTTGCATCTGTTACCACAGATACTCTCCAAGGTGGCCATTTAATGAAAGAAATCAGTTTTTTTATTCGAAACTAGTCAAGGTGACGCCAAACGAATATATCAGTTGGTGATGGCCGACTCTTGAATGGACAGGCTTTTTTGTCGGTGCTGCTTTAGTATCAACAAATGTCATGGCTCTTCGACTTTGTTGCAAAAGAGTCTTGGGCAAATGAACACATATTTACTGAGGCTTCGTGTATATCTTTTCTCGTTTGCCTTCATTTTTGGCAGTGAGTCGAGCAGCATTGAATAAAAAATCACTCAGTCTAAATAAATGAGAAATGCGGCCACTATACTTGGTATATCCATATTACGCATTCATACCTGTTCAAGTATACTCCAACACTGTCGTCGCAAATATGGTCTCGGGTCAGAGGTTGAACACGACGTTCAGCTCGGCGGCAGACTGTTCTTGCAACATGGAGCACTGCACTTGCCTTACCGCCAGACTAAAAACATCATCAAATATAAATAATCAAAAAGCAGCATTTCCATACCGGTAATATAAATTTCGTCAATCTGGGCAAGCTCTCATCGATCTTGTCAATCCATGATTCCAGCTCTTTAACCAGACAGGCATCTATATCAAAAGACGTTTGATCTAAATTCCCCCCCCCAACACACAAATAAGTTAAGTAGTTTGAGTAGCTGGCTCCAGAGAAAGATGAAGGAGTTTGACCTCGTCTACATTCACTAGCTCGTTCACGAGGGGTGGCAATATTTGAGCCTATATCTTGCAGACAGCTTTGCACCTGGAAAAAAAAAGACTTTGAGCAAACGATATTCGACGGCATACTGCTTACCTTTTCAAGGCATTCTATCAAAAATGTTTCCCCGTTGTCTTCAAGATATTCCAAGGCTAAACTTCATTGAATGAACAAAAAGAGGTTATGCTGCAAGATTGGAAGAATGTTTTTCGCAGTCATCTTACCCAATATGACTTGTGAGCTCGTCAGTAGTTCCTAGTGCTTCAAAGATGTCATCATCCTTAGCTCGTCTTTCGCCATTGAATAAACTAGATGTTCCTACGAGTAAGGTTCAAAAATCGAGTGTTATTTGCTAATCTATATACCCTTGTCCCCAGTCTTGGTGTAGATTCTCATTGGGTTACACTTGATAGGAATGGAAATGTCGCAAAAAGAGCAAATAAAAAAAAAGGCGCAGAAACCTAAGAAAGTTAAAAAAGGGAAGGGGTGGGGTGAGCTTGATGAAGGTTGACCAATCCGAACTGTTTTTTGTTGGTACTTACCCAATCAAGAGAGGGTAGAGCAGGAGCGACGAAAACGAACAGTGAGTGCCAAGCCAGATTTTTTTTTTCACCCTCTCTCGATTCTTACCTGTATCGGGCAAAGCCTACACTTCAAACAGATGAAAAAAAAAAAAGTCATCCGTAACCAAGACTAATTGGTAGTATAAAAAAAATAAAAAAAAACTCTAAATAAAAACATGAGTTCACATAAAACAATCAAGTTATCAGATTTCCTTACAATTTTGCGGTGGGAGGGAGATGAGGGGGAGAGTCGGACGTCGATGATGTGGACCACCAGGAGCTGGTCGTGCGAGGGGAGCAGGCCGGGCCCCAACCTCCAGCGTTGAGAGCGCAGCCCAAAGCATGTTGTTGGCTGCACATGCATCTCGGTCCCAAAACATGCAGCAGGCAGTGCAGTGCTTCAGGCCAAAGATGCCTTGTTGGTTGTTGTTGTTGGCAACGGGTGACAATTGGCCTCCACAGACATTGCAAGCCTAGATATAAGAAGAAAAATCGTACATTTGTCACTTGTCTTCTGACTAAAAAAAAAAAAGCACTTGCCTGGCTGGTCAAGTATTCGTCTGTGTGCAGTACCAGAGCAAGGGCACGGGACTGGCGTTCGAGTAGGTGATTTCGGACAGCATCCGTTCGTCCAACTGCATGCCCTCGGATTCTGGCCCCATCGCGACCAATCATTGCAGCACCAAACGCCACCAAGGATGGACCTTGTTGCTGAGGGCGGGAGCCATGGTATCGTTTCTTCATAGGACTAGGAGGGGAAGAAAAAAGTGAGCACGATTTTTTTTCCAAGGGCGACTTCAGGTTTACTTTTTTGGGCTAAAAGAAGAGGTGGAATAGTCAGATTCCCTTTTTTTTTTATTCCATTTCCTACCTATGGTTCAGTTCCAGGAACTTTTGTTGCAGTTGTTCCTTTTGGTTTTTCAGGAGCAGTCGATGTTGTTCCAGTGTGTTGACCATGAGCTCGTGGGCGGTCACCTGTGTGTTCAGTGCGCTTTGGATGGCTTGGTTTTGTGACAGGTCGAGATCCATGATCCCGGAAACAATGGCATCCATGGCGGCTTCTTGGACAGCGATTTGGTTGTCGACATCAGCGATCTGGGTATCGACAGCAACATAGTCAGAACGAACAATCTGCTGCTTGATTGCCCGCTTTTCCTGGCTCAACTTGCGACGCCGGCGTCGGTTTTTCCTCGTCTTGGCTTTCATTCGCTTGGCCTTGCAATATTTGGCAGACCCGGTCAACATGATGTTGACACAGGCCGCGGCTCCTCGTTGCTGACCCTTCTTTGCTTCAAATCGGGCTTTCGATGAGTGGCTTCCATAAAATGCCATTGTCGACGTCAGATGGCGGAGTTTGTGCGAGACGGCTTGCCGAAATTCAACTACGTCGCATGTGGTCGTCGTCGGCGTTTCCGATTCAATCGTCGCCATCGTTGCCATAGTGCCGCCAGGAAGAGGTAAGAGCACATTATTTTTCCTGTCATTCAGGTGCTTCTGACGTACGGTCTCTTTGGTTATCGTCTTGTATTCCTTGGCAGACACTCTACGTATGGGGTGTGGCTCCGATCCAGATCCAAAGGACGTGGTGACGACCGCTCGACGTCCAGGGTCTGTGCCCGACAGCGCATATTGGTGCATGGGGTAAGTCGTATTGGCAAAGTCTTGTGCGTATAGTAGAGGTGGTTTTGGTCCTGTTGGCAGTCTTGCAAACACGACATGCATTTGGACACCGTCCGTGCGCAACACACCAGAAAACATACGACCATAATGCCATTCATTGTTCACATCATCCACACTAGAAAGTCATGTATAAAATTAGCCCACTTGCCCCCCCTTTTTTTTTTGTCGCTGTGTCTCCTGAACTTGCCTTCCATAACCATATTTGTCAAGGCGGAAAACGTCCCAGAAGAGATCCATTTTTTCCATAAACGGTGGGACGCGACGGGGTGTTTGACGGCTTATTTGGTGGTGGGGACGGTTGACAAGGGAAGGTAGGTTCTCTGCTGTGATGGTGATAAAGCGTGGGCGGTTCGAGGGCATTGGGAGAAGCGTGAATGATGGCAATGTGACTGGATCATCGTCAGTCTCGGGCAGAGATCGATGATAGTCATACACGTCGAGGATACTTCGAAGCAAGGGAAGGTATTTCGCTGGATCGGCATGCAATGTCTGTGCGGTGATGTCTTCTTCTGATGGCTTCATCTCTCGTAACTCAATGATCACATCATTCATCAGACGTCGATGGTGGTGAGGGATTTCTTCGGGAATGGGCTGTGATGGATCTGGTTGGCGGAGCGCAAAGTTGTCGTAGGCATAGGCTTTGATGGCACCCATGGCACTGCTATTAGGCAACTAAAAAAAAAAAAAATGGAAGAGAGTCAAGCACGGAAAAGTCAACCCATGCTTATTTTTTCACCTCTGCTTTACCTCGCCATCGACAGCGAACCGGAATTTGATAAAGGCTTTCACCCGTCCTTCGAAGTTCTTGCTGATGTGGTTTTTGTTTGCCGTTGCTTGCTCTTTGCATGCCATGGTCAATTCCGCAGTGTGGCCCGGCTGGTCATAGGTGTCATAGGGGGCCAAAGTGACATGGTAATCATTGTCCCAATGGCGGAGCAAGGAAGCAGGAACACGAGGGTCTTGGGCAGACTTGGTGACAAATTCATCACGGCGACCACGTATGAGCTGGGAGACCAGGTAGAGGCCGTTTTGGTGGAGCAGGAAGGGGGTTAGATCAGAGGCATGGTTGGCGGCATAATCTGACATGAACAGTTGAAGGCGAGTCATGACATTCTTGAGATATTCAGATTTGACGGACACTGCTTGTCGTAACTGGTCCACAAATGGCTTTCGCACGAAAGCTTCGAAGCTTTTGATTCGTGTGTATTGTTCATGGCCAGGCATGTGGCGTTTCATAAATTCAGCTTTGCTTGTGGGATGAAATGGGCAGGCACGATTTGCAGAGCTTGAGTGTCCAGTCAGATTGCAGGTAGGACAAACTTCAGGCGGGTTTGGGTTGGCAGCTGCCACCTGAAATTGTTGGGCACCTTGCTGCACCATTCTTCGAATGTCAGCCGCGGTATCAGGGTCCCTAGCTGTCGTAGCCGTGATGGCTGACAAGTGACAAAAAATGAGGTCAGCAGGTTTTCACATGAAAATGAAGGCAGAAATTTACGTCCTTGCTGACGGTCGTGGAATGGACAATCTCGCGACCTGCGAGTCAGGTGATGAGGAGATCCGCAATCTTGACACAATCGAAGAGCTTGAGAGGGTTTCAAGAAGATGAAAAGGTGAGGAAAAAAAAAACTGAAGCAGTGTTATCCCAGATGACTTACTTGATCTGTGTTTTTCAGCCCATGAGAGTACAAGGATGGCTTGCTCTTGTGTCAGGCCGTTGTTGGCTTGGAACTCTTGAAAGTTCCCTGTTAGGTTGGTGTAAACAGGCTCTGGCACATTTATCAAGGTGATGTACAGTGCTTGGAGGTGGTGCTTTGAGCCTATGTAAGGGCGGCGTTGCGGTTGTTCTCTCTCCATGTAGCAAGGAAGTTGGAAGGGTGAAAAAAAAAATAAGCAAAAAGAGAAGGAAAAAAAAAAGTCGCGTGCGAGGTTTAAAAATCACAATGAGCCGCTTTTTGCAATTTTTTTTTCTTCACCCACATCCAGCACGGCACAATGACAACCCCACCTCCTATCAACGGTCCTCCCGAAATACCTGGCTACTCCAATGCTGTTGATCATTTGCGTACCATGTTGGATAGCCTGGACAGCATCCCCAACGCCGTGGTACGGGCCATCCTGCAAGAACTTTTGGCTGACTACCCCATGGAACCTCGCCTGTGGGTCCAAGCTATCCATTTAGAATCTCAAGAAGGGAAGCACGATGCTGCAAATGCACTTCTCATGAAAGCCATATACCATCAAGCGAACCTTACTCTTTTTTTTTTATTTGAAAACGCGGCTCCCTTCTTCACAAGATCGGCAGTAGCGAATTCTTTCCCAAATGGTAGCAATACCCTTTCCAAATGCGGCAACGGCTTGCGACTTCGCCTTGCGAATTTGTTTTACTGTACCGGATTTCCACCATCATTTGGCGGGAATCAGGTTTTTAGTTGAGCCGTGAATAATTTTTTTTAGCAGGCAAACCAATCGGGCGAACCGCTAAATTATTTTCTAGTGCGCGCGAAAGTTAAATCAAGTGCACGCAAAACCATTATTGCCACTTCCAAAGGACCTACATTTTTGAGCTGCTTTTGTCAAGCCAAGCTGATGAGAGTGACATTGAAACAGGCACAACATCAAAAGAAGATATTACCAGCATTAGAACCGTTTGTAAAGGGTGACATTGGCTTTTGGATTACTTTTTAATATCGAGGTTAGGTAGGCTGATGACCGCCATTGTGCGGCGATTGAATTTGACCACCAGTTTCCACATTTCCATTTTAAAAAAAAAAAAAAAGATGCTACCCAGCACTTTTGAGTGTTAGATCCATGTGAAGTTTTGTTAGGGAGCGCAAATGCATAAATGATGTTGGTACTGAAAAACTCAAGTCGATTGGTGAAGGTCGCCCAGCCAACTTTCGACCAGTATTATTTTGACACCTCCGATTCACCAGCTTAAAAAACGAAAAATCGGCCATTTTCGCCAGGGGACTCCCAGACCATTCGATAAAAATTCACAGTGCAAAATTGCTCTAAATTAATTCTTGTAGCGAAAAGGGGTTTGTTTTTTATTTGCTTATTTTTTGGGTTAGTTACACAATTCAAATGTCCAAAGTCCAAGCAATCCAAATGCCCAAAATCCAACAGTTCCGGTGCTCTCCAACCTGCCCAAAAAAATCCAAATGTCCAAATTCCAGCAGCTCCAGAGCTCTCCAACCTGTCCAAAATCCAACAGCTCCAGTACTCTCCAACCTGTCCAAAATCCAACAGCTCCAGTGCTCTCCAACCTGTCCAATATCCAGCTGCTCCAGTGCTCTCCAACCTGTCCAATATCCAGCTGCTCCAGTGCTCTCCAACCTATCCAATGTCCAACAGCTCCAGTGCTCTCCAACCTTTCCAAAATCCTGCTACTCCAGTGTGCTCCAACCTGGCCAAATTCCAACAGCCCCCTTTCTATATCGTCCTCGTCTTTTTTTTTTTCGCGATTCACCTAACTGCAATGAAATATCTGGCTTGCGTGCAGTAGATTTAACTTTCGCATGCACTTGATTCTACTTTCGCGCGCAATTGAAAATAATTTAGCGGTTCGCCCAATTGGTTTGCCTGCTAAAAAAAATTATTCACGGCTCAACTAACCTTTTTTTTTTTTTTTTTCCCTTTTTTTATTTTCTTTATTCGTTGATCAAACATGACTTCTTTTAGAGCTTTACGGATCCGTTCAGTATCATGCAGTTTTCGCACCAACACAAGGTACAGCCCTCTTTGCTTGGGAAAAAGATTTGCTACTAGTAACGCCCAGCTATCGGATGTGACTACAGGCTCAAATACACCAATAAACATTGACAGCACTGTAACCGAGACAGCCATGCCCGCTTTTCTTGAAGTAAATGAGCACGCTCTAATCGCCATGCATGATCTTTTTGGATTATCTTGGGCTTCTACCATTGTTCTTGGGACTCTTGCTTTGCGATCTGCAATCACACTGCCCCTAGCCATATATCAGCAAAGGATCATGGCGACTATGATCGAATTAAGCCCCATACTGAACAGCTGGGCAGAGACACTCAAGGTCAGTGTAGCAAAGCAGGTCAAAGGCGATTATAAAGGATATCAAAAGGAATTGAATTGTCAGGTATTTTTTTTTCTGTTTGTATCCATACAATGCTCACTTTTATTTTTAGTATCGTGCAAAAGTCAAGCAGATTTACGCTCAAAATGGTTGTAGCCGCTGGAAGTTGTTCACTTTACCATACGTGCAGATACCGTTGTTCATTAGCATGACATTGACGGTTCGTGATTTGCTGGGGATGCCATTACCTTGGCTAGGGCGCTTACGCGAATCACCCTTTGCGGGTCTGAATCATGAAGGGTTCGGTCCTTGGATAGATTTGACCGCTGCAGACGCGACCATGGTTTTTCCATTTTTGATCGGTGCTGGTAACTTGATAAATGTAGAGGTACATCATAATGGATATACATGTGGGTCATATCAGTTAACATATTTTCTGCTGTGCTCACGGCTTTCTAGCTAAATGAGTGGTTTACACGGCATCAAAAACTAACAGTATCGCAATCAGTCTTGAATAATGGATTCCGGTGCCTTGCATTAGCTTTTATTCCTGTAGCAGCGCATGCTCCTATGGCTATATGTTTATATTGGACGGTCTCATCTTGGTATAGTGTTGCACAAAATATCACATTGAAAATTCCATACGTTCGAATTGCGCTTGGACTTCCCATGATCAAGAAGCCCGTAATTCAAAAATGATATTGGCCACACCGAAGAATAAGGATTATCTCACGTGCAATAATGGACGAAGCATGTTTCTCTGCGTCTAGAGGCAATTTTGTAAATAAAAAACAACGTTCTTTATTACTTGGCCATCATTTTGACAAACTCTTCATAGTTGATACGTCCATCCCCATCTTAAAAACAGAAAATTTGAGTTACCAGATGCGGCATTACTCTCCTGGTTTTGTAATCTTTTATGCATTCATTACCAGTGTCGGCTTCTTGAATCATTTCTTCCAGCTGAGCTTGGGTTAATTTTTCACCTAAACAAATGAGCGCAAGGTTGAACGCGTTTAACCCTGTCTTTTACCTGGAACACTTCCCCTCCCTGTTAAACAGTTCTTACCCACAGAGTCCATAACCTGACGTAGTTCGTCTTTGGAGATGTAATTGTTGCCATCCTTGTCAAACACTTGAAACGCTTGGCGTAGTTCTTGAGTCGTATCTGTGTCGCGCTGTTTTCTATGACGTACGTAAAACGGTATTTCAAACCCGCCTACTTTGTTGATGATAGCATTACCTTGCCATCAGCGATAAAAACTCGCTGAAATCCATGGTGCCATTGCCATCTGCATCAGCCTCATTAATCATATCACGCAACTCGGCATCAGACGGGTTCATTTGGAGGGATTGCATAACAGCTCCGAGCTCCTTTGTATCGATGAATCCATTTTTGTCTCGGTCAAACAAATCGAATGCTTCTCGAAGTTCTGATATTTGTGCTGGGTCGAGCTGATCTGACTGAAAATGATGCGACTCATATTATTATAGCTTGATTTTCTCCCCCAACATTTTCAGGTTCTTACCATGCTGACAAGGAGTTGGAGTAGAAAAAAAAAAGGAAAAAATAATCGGTGAAAGGAGGTCTCACAAAAAAGTTGAACGTTTCGTGTCTCAGGTTTTTCATTTTAGGGAGGCGTGAATAGAAACTGGGTTGATTTTTAACTTATTTGATGGGCAGGTCTGCCTTCTGGTTTGGGGCACTGTCTCTGACCTTTGAAAATTTGTCATACTGTATTTATTCATACTTGGCTAGGATGTGCGTCTTTCCCTTAAATTTTGACGTTTTTATTCAGTTTCGGTAGATACATGTATGAGTCGAAATGATATCTGGTGGTTTACTGAAAACATATTTATTATCCGAGTTAAAAAAAGAAGCCAGAAGAGTAATAAGGCCTCCGTTACCTTATGCCAGCACGAAACAATTTGACAGCATAATTAATATACCGGTAAGTGAGCACCTCGCGTATACGTCTACAATCATCGATGAAGCACAGAACGGAAAGAAGAAACTCCTGGCCATCAAGCAGCAATTCCAGGAGACTGGCGACGAGGACGATGAATCCCAGGCTGGCAAGCGTGTTGTTGTAATTCTGACTGCTAAACGTAAATATGACACCTTTATTCATGGTAAAAATAAGAATGAGTATTTTGAGACAAAGTGAAAAAGATGTTAAACAAGCAACCTACCGAATCCGTTCGGTGCTTAATCTTTGATAATAAAAAAAGAGCTTTTATGTCAAAAAAAAAAAAATGAGGGGCAACCAAGGTACATGGCTCGTGATGATGAACCAACAAAGTGACAACTTGAACAAGTCTGGAGCTGGACAGGACGACTGTCTCAGGTTTCTGCTCCGCCTTGCCGAATATAAAGCCATCAATTTCAACGGCCTGTCCTTCGATTCACTGATGCAAGCACCCGCAAGGGACCCCCGAGCGATTATACATCGATCTCATCGGACTGCTCGCCCAGCTCTGAGCACAGGGCCGACGTAGAAAAAAGATCATAGACATCCTGCCCGACAATGATGTGCGCGCATACTTCAAACGTTCTGCAGGATCTTTGCTTGTGCCTGGAAACCACGACAAATTATTCATGGTTTGGTCTGGCACCGGCGACTGCGGCAAACCCATTCTTGTGCGTCTTATCGAGCGGTACCTGAGCTTCTACGCTTGTTTAATGAATAAATTACACTGCGTTGTCATGAAGTTATAGGCAGTACTACGAGAATCGTTGAGATCTATAAAGTAGTGCATTAACTTTCCGCTTGAGTTACTGTGTGGATAAGTCGGAGTTTTGAGTCGATGAGGTAGTCAAATGAACAGGCAAGCTGGTCATAGCCAATCGACTTGTTCTTCCAGCGTCTATGGAAACGTAATGACAGTTTATTAATTGATAAACCATGTGTCGTATTTCTACTTTTATTAAAAAACCAAAGGGGCCCTTCCAAAAACTGGACAAAAATCAAACCATCCACCAATCTTGCCAATGCATTGCATAACAACGTTGAACTCGACCTACTTCTATGAGTTAGCCTGTGACTATTTTCCCAAGTGTCACATTTGACTCGTCCTCTGATGTTCGATCTGGAAATGAAGAAAAACGTGGCTGCGCAAAGCTGTCAACTGTCACACAGTGATTGACAAAAATGGCGAATAAAACGTGTTTTGCACTGCAGTTTCCGGGTACTGGCTAAAAAAAAAAAAGATGCTTCTCTTCTTTCCAAAATGGGCTTGGACCAAGGTTTGATTGTTTACAGGAATAATTTTGGTATCAAAAATATGCCATTGATCGTATTGCTGGGAAGAAGCAAAGCACGTTCTGTGTTATGCCGTTACCTAATTGAGCTACCTCCCCCCCCCCAAAAAAAAAAGTAAAAATAACCAAGGAGGCTTTATTTACCTGACAGTGCATTGTTTTGTTTCAATGAAAACCCAGTACAAAAGAGGTCGGGTTGATGGTAGTTTGACCGAGTGGCGTATACACGAAAAAGAAAAAAGTAACGTGTCTGGCGCAGAGAGTTTTAACCTGGGTAACAAAATGAAAAAACGGGAGATGTGACCTATTTAAAGACATCACACCAAAAACGGGTCCTTTTGTATAATTCTTTCATCTTTCTTATTATCTTATCCTTTTCAAAATGAAATTATTTTCTATCAATTACTCATCCAAGAAGTCCAAGAGTAAGAAACTACCCAAACCAAGGCACTCACCTACCCACTCCATCTCGTCGGCCTCAAGCGCACAGTCCAGTCTTGACTCGCATTATGACCAAGAAGTTCGAGGCATTTTCCGCACGTTAGAACCAGTGTGGTCGCATTTGCCGAATGGTTCGGACCAATGGCAAAATCTAGCCCCTAATCATCAGCAGGAATTAGAACACACCTTCAGCGCCAACGCATCCCATACCCACATCACAATCCAGAATATGTCCCACCCTGTGCGCTTTGCTCCCGCTCCTCCCAAAAAGCAAGTACAACCATTGGCTCCCTCACAGCGTCGCCGGCCAGTCACACAGTTTTTTGCCAATAAGTCAGTGTCCAATCTAACAGGCAAGCTCTCGCCTCAACCCTCTATGAATGATGACCGTCGGAAATCCATGCCACCATCACACAACAGCAGCAAAGAGGACGTTGAAAAAAAAGGAGAACCTATTTCATCACTCCTTGTCTCTACTCCTTCTATTACCGATAAAGAAAGCGAACATTTGGACGCCAAGACTTCCCCCTCCTTGCTGCAATTAGGCGATAACCTGCGCCGGAGCATGGTACCAAGCTGGTGGTTTGAACAAGACGACGACTTTGGTCGTAAAGGTATGGTGCGATTTGACTACAAAAATCAGGTGCGACTAGAAGCTTTATCGGACGGGCGCTCGTCGCTCATCATGACAGACGCCAGTTTTCCCACAGCCTTCAAGGTTAGGCTGGAGCCAGCTGACCGATCGTTAGCCGAGGAATGGCGTGGCTTCATGTACTTGGCTACGCCCTCTCTCACGTATCAACCTCACCTCTTGATACCTGTTGACATGGATCAAAAACGTTCAAGCTTCTATCACTTGCCAAACCAACTGGACCCTCATTTACCGCAGATCCAAATCAATAACCATGATTTTGACGTGGCATTCCCTCCCATCCGCCGCAGCTCTCTTTAATCCCCCATAAAATATCAGTCTTATAGTTTATATCACACCACGTACATGCCCTCTCCCACTCCTTGTATTACCATTGATCTATTGCACGAGCAGATTTTGAGTTATAGTAAAAAACGCATATGTTACATTTAATTTGGAAGTAAAAGCTGCAAAGTAAGAACAGAAAAAGAATCCGGGTGAGTTTGATGATGGTTGACTAATCCAGAGAGGACCGCGAAAAAAAAGCTAGTGAGAGCTGAGCCAGACTGTTTTCTCCGCCTTTCAACCTGACCTGTGTCGGGCACTGTCATCACTTCAAACAGATGGCAGTAACCGAGGCATATTGGAAGTATAGCCCAAATAAAACATGGGTCCACTTTTAACAAACAAGATATCAGATTCTTTTACGATTTCGGGGCGGGAGGGACATGGGGAGCAAGACAGGGCATTGTTGACGACGACTACCAAGGAGCTTATCGTGCGAGAGGGGTACGACAAATTCCTGCGTCGGTCATCAATTTGAGCGAGCACTACAATAAATGTTACTGATGTGCAGCACGAACACAGTACATTGTTTTCAGTATTGGTTGGCGCGCAGGACAAAATTAATAGCAGGTACGTCGGTTATTTTTTAAGGGTGGCGATTCTGTTAGCTTTCGCTGCGTCATTTTGGATTCGTCTATTAGCCTTGGGGATCTCAAAAAGTGATCGACTTGGGTGACATGGAGTGGGACTTCCTTGCATAGATCCAAGCTTCAGTCGATGGCCACGAAGACGTGCAGCTTTATGCCATCTTTAGGCACAGTCGGTGAGCCTGTCAGGGTACAACGCAGATGAGTGTGAGCAGCGATTCTGTGACATTCAAGACAAGCACCCAGCGACCAAATCCGCTTTCCCGACGACCAATAGTGAACTCGTGGCATATCGAAACCAACTTCGACGGCCTTTTTGCTTTATGCACAGGAGGTTTTTTTTAATTCAAAGCAAACCATGACGGACGGGGCTTCTGAGGGCTTCTGTTCATATAAAGGTGTGATATCAGGTATTGTGCTCCATTACGTTTCAGGATGCAACAATACGTATTCCCGCGTACTTTCACCAAACTTGAGCACGTCTTTCACCTGCAATTCTACATAGCGTGTGGATGGTATTTTATCCCCATTCAAAAATGTCCCATTTGTCGATTCCAGGTCGATGATGTAGGGTCTATCGGTAAAGTTAGCTATCTCTATGTTAAAGCAGAACAAAAATGGACAGTTGGCAACTTACTTTACCACCATTTGTCTCGTTGTTTTGTCTTGGACCTGCCTAAACTGTAGCACAGCATGCTGCTTGGAGCAGGAAGGGTGCTCAACAGGGATATCCACAATCTAGAAGAGATACAAATATAGAATTGGGTCATTTTTAGGCAAGTGTGCACGGATACGTACCGTTCGATCCCGACCAAACAAATAGGCACTTGCGCGATGAACATGAAGTAAATCTGGTTATCATTTAGCAGCAAGAAGAAAAAGCAATTGAGTCTTTGCATGATGCATTTCTTCAAGATTGCGCGTTATATTTTGCTTGCCTTGTTGCTTTTCACCTTTGAATACGTAGAGACGCCATTTCTGGATTGGCTTGGCAGCTTCATGGGGTTCATTGTATTTGAGCTCCACCCCTTGGACTATATTTGTCTCTTTAGCAAGCTTTCCTGAGAGACCAAAGTTGGGCTGCTCGGCAGGAGATTGATCACGTTCGTCAGTTGGAGAGGGCGATCGACCACCCCAAGTGTAATTTTTGTAAGTCGATAGGCGATCGGATGATTGCTTTTGGCGACGGCGAAGTAGCGAAGGAGACCTTGAATCCTTACGACGGTGAGGTGATCGAGATCGTTGTCGTGATCTAGATGACATCTTGTCGCTTTTATTTTCTTTTCCTTTGGAGCAAAAAAAAATGAAAAGAACTTGTTGCGGACAACTGTCGTCCTCTTCAGAAGCAGCAGCCAATCGGAGCGATTCTTTCGAATCCCCAACCCAAAAAAAAAAAAATGCGCGGTTCCTCGTTTCCTGTCTGGATCGACCCACGACATTGGAAAACACAATGCCACCAAACCAGGGAAATGTTATTCTAGAAACGTCAATGGGGATCGTTGAAATCGAATTATACTGGGACCATGCCCCAAAGTAAATTAAAAGAATGAAATCTGCGAAAGAGTTCGATACTGATTACTGATTTTTTGATTTTCAATGGATAGAACCTGCCAAAACTTTTATGAATTAGTATGATCCAACCTCCCCTAGCATTGATTCCTCATCCTTTTTATACACATTTTGCTAGGCTAAGAATGGTTATTATGATAGTGTTAGCGTAAGTTTGATCATGGAAAAATCAATTGATAGAGGCAATTTATTGGTTTCTCACACTGCTGTCTTTCCTCACTAGTTCCATCGTATAATTACAGTAAGTACCTGTCAGCATATACAGAGTTCATTGAATTTAAGCATCATCCATCTATCTCTTTTATATTTATAGGATTTTATGATACAAGGTGGTGATCCAACTGGCACAGGCCGGGGGGGCCGCTCAATTTACGGGTAGAGAAAGCAGATGATCTCTTTATTTTGCTCTCATGTGTATTATTTTTTTTTTGTAGTGAAAAGTTTGCTGACGAAATCCATCCCGGCTTGAAACATACCGGGGCTGGGATACTCTCCATGGCCAATTCAGGGCCTAATACCAACGGATCGCAGGTAGGAAAGCTAATCAAGAGTGTCATGATGAGAAGACTCACTCTTCTCCGGCGGTTTCTTTTTCTTTTAGTTTTTTATCACGTTGGCACCTACACCATGGTTGGACGGTAAAGCAGCAGAGCAGTCCCTAAAAAAATGATGGCTGGACACCACTTTTTTTTTCTTATTTCACACTTTAGGTAAACATGCGATTTTTGGCCGAGTAAAGGATGGCATGAATGTGGTCAAGCGTATGGGGCTTGTTGCTACAGATGCTCAAGACAGACCTAGGGATCCTGTCCGTATTCTCAAGGGTCGGGTTGAATAAACTTTAATGCGACACATAAAACTTTTAATGTATTTAAGGGAATCTACAAAAAGGGACAGCACGTCAGGCAAGTGGGGCAAAACCGATACGATGTTTGCCAAAGTCAAAGACAGAGAGAAAGTGACGGATCCAAAGGTTGCCCAGTGTAAACATGATGTTTGGAGGGGCGTGAGTAAAGTAGAAGAAGCACTGCTTGGTGTCAATATTGTGACCGACAATGCTTGAAATTGGCAAAGCGGCTGGGAAGGAGTCGGTTGCATTGGCGTCCTTGGGGAACCACACCGAAAATTGGGTGGTGTTATCATTCAAGAGATTGCAGTCGACGATGTAAATGGACGAGGAATTGTCCCATTTTGCGGTGCCTTGGGACAGTGTGGTGGCCAGGTCATCGGCTAGTGCAGGGGGCAGGTACATGTAGTTAGATCCGGTGTCGATGAGAAAGGTGGTGGGTTCATTAAACCTGTAGTTGAGGTTGGTTCCGTTGTTGTATTGAAAGCCGAAGACATTGGCGGCCCAGTAGGAATAGTTTCCGTCAGAACGCTTAATCGCCGATGTGTATTCTACAGGGCTGCTGGTGGTCACGGTCTGGTCAATGTCGCCAAATGTAATATGGCCGATCCAATCTGAAGTATTGGCAGCCATCGACGATTTGTCCATAGTCAAGGAGAAGACAGGGGCTTGGATTTTGTTTTGGGACCACAGGGCCATGGGGTAGGGTTCATACGTCGTGTTCTTAATTTGCGACATGAGAGTGCCGTGGGGGAAACCGACGCCAAAGATACCGTCAATGATTGTATCGTTGGAACTGTAGGCTTGATCGGCAATGGGACCGTCGTTGATGTCGATTTGAATGAGAGTCTGGTTGGTAGCTGTCAGGGAACCAACAGCCATATCGTCTTGAAAATAGTGTCCACTGGCGTAGCCAATACCGTAGCTGATGTTGACAGGGATCTCAGTACTGTGGTCAAAGGTCCACGAAACTTCGCTGTTGTACTTGCGGTCCGACAAACAGCCTGCTTGGGCTGTACATTTCTGAGAAGGCACCCAAGTGTCTGAGCTGCCGGTATCAAGCAGCAATGTAAATTTTTGAGGGGGGTTACCCACTTCGATTTGGACGCCCAATTGATAGAGTTCGATGTCATTGAGAACTGCGGTGGAAACTTCCCCAGTCAAGCTGCCAAGAATATCGCGTTTGCTCATCGGGTGATGTGAAAGCGATGGAGCTAGGCGACGCACTGGCAAACGCACGAGCGACGGATTGGTAGTTGTTTGTTGACTAATGCTAATCATAGCCAACAAAGCGATACAGAACAGTTTGGCTCCCATTTAGTATCCAGGGTGAAAAGTAATGAGGAAGAAATGGAAAAGATGGAAGAAAATAATGAGGTTTTAATACAGAAAAATGAAAGTAAAAAAGGTGGACAGCTTCCATTTTGATGTCTTTTCTATATTGCTTGTACGACCGCCGTTTGATGGAGGGGGGGGGGCAAGTCGCACAATTTCATTTTAAATACTGTTGGCTTGAAGCGTGTCAGTTTCTCTTTCTTTAAGAAAACATCTGAGAAAAAAAAAATAAACCTTGGAACGAAGGTCCAGCAGCAGACTCCTGGATTTAGTGAGATTCAAAGCCTAAAAAATGAAAACAGGGCCTCCCACCGGCAGGAATATTTGATACACATGACAGTCAGAACCAACTTGCCATGAAGGGAAGATATGTTAACAATCTCGCCTTTAGAAAATACCAATATCGAGCCAATGGGAAGAGATCGAGCATTTGAGGGCACTCTGATGGTTTCTGGTCAAATCCCATTCCCTTGGCTTTTTTTTGAACGCTGAAAAAAATGAAGTCAATTGAGATGGCTGCTCAGCCAATTAAATTGCTGAAAGTAACTTCAGCCAGCAGAAAAAGGCTCAATGAGCAACTGCGGTTTCGTTTCGCACTTTCGCAGTATTCCGTTTTTTGTGCAGAACACCCACCATAAACAGTCCTCATTAGCATGGGAAAACGCAAGCCAGCTAAGAAAAAATCACCATCAGTGAAGAGACAAAAGCGTGTTGAACAATTGCCCCCTCCAGATACCAGTGATCATTCCCTTGAAGATAGCGACAGCGACCAATGGGAAACAATCGACCTGCCAACTTACTTCAATGCCGAAATGATATCCGATCAATCTATCTACCACGATGTCGAAGTGGTTATGGAAACCCCTCGTGTCGTTGCTCCCAAGTAAGAAGAAACAGCGACGTGCAAATACATTTTGCTCTGACAACTTCTCTCCTTTTAAGACTTTCGAAAATGGAGATGGCCTATCAAAGGCAGCTTCGTGATTGGATGCACAATAGCCATGTGGTTGTTCTGATCAGCCACTTTATGATTCGAAACACATGGTGTTCGAGAAATGACGTCCAAGTAAGCTCAGTACCTGCTTAAAACGAACTCAGAATCTCACATCACTGCTATTTCAAGTCTGTGTGCTTGTCAGTTATTCCAGATTATATCCAGCTGCAAAGTAAGCAAAAGGACAAAGGCGAAGACGAATTTACTACTTGTGTCAAATGGCTTCTGGCATGGTGGTACGACTATTTTGATGTGATTAGCCATGGCTTGATGACACGCTCATTTGATGAATACAATTTGCGTGAGTGGGACCACTCCCTTTATACCGATCTCTTGGAAGTAAGTAAGCAGCTGGAAGATATATAGGGGGAAATTCTAAGACTTGACTAGGCCCTTGGTACGCATGTCAAACGCTTTGATTTGCAAGATACTGAGATCATACCTGATGCTGTGGCCTTTGTACAGTACTTTGCTGAAAAAAAGGGTAGCCGCGACTTGTCAGCTCAGCTCTTCACAGCTTTATTGCGTACCCTTGGCTTTGATGCACGGTTAATTTGTTCTTTGCAACCCATGCCTTATCGTGTACCTGCTAAGCGAAAAGCGAGCTCCAACACAGCGTCAACCTCCGGATCACTCAGTGTGCCTCCCACCGCTTGCAAGTTGATTTGGCAATAGGTGGATAATCCCAATTACTTACAGTCTCCTCCATTTAGCACAAGTCTCAGCAGACGAAAATAAGGGGGACTCCGTAGTGAAGTTCCCTTTGCGAGCTACAAAAACAACAGCCAACCTACCCGTAGACACCCACCACAAGCAGCACAATATCTATCAGCAAAAGAAGGCTAAGCCTCCGACGGTTTGGAGCGAAATATGGGATCCTTATGTCAATCGATGGATCTGTATTGACCCTGTACGGCAGTTATATAACAAACCCCTACTCATGGAACCAGGCGTGTCGGACCGACGTAACCTTATGTCCATGGTCTTGGCTATGGAATCTCCGCCGCTGCATCAACAACGGGATCAAAATCTTTGCCGTGTAATAGATGTTACCAAACGCTACACGACCCACTGGCAACGATCCCTCAGCCTACGTGAACGAGACCTGACCAAGCGAGAGAAAGAAATCGGGTGGCACCGCTGGTCCGATCTGCTGATGGCCATTCTCAATGGGAACAAAACTACTCGCGAAGTAGCTGAACAGGAAGAGCTAGAGTCCTTGCGGCAACATGAACAGCTGCCCAATTCATTGCAAGGTTTTCGTAACCATCCGCACTTTGCGCTGCAGCGCCATCTGACCAAGCAACAAGTTATTTACCCTGATGATACACCCATCATTGGGCACATCAAAGGCGAAAAGATATACCCGCGTTCAAGCATCCACACTGTCCACACCCGGGAAACGTGGATCAAGCAAGGGCGCGTCGTCAAAACTGACCAAGCGCCAGCGAAGCAAGTTACTGTCCGCGCTGTTACCACTGAAAAAAAGCGTTGGCTCGAACAAGCAAAGTTGCAGGGTGACATTCCTCTTGCCGATTGCTTTGGCCGTTGGCAAACTGAACTCTATCAAGCGCCTCCGGTGGTTAATGTAAGCCTGGAGTATCAAACCAAGAAGTGTAACACTGAAGTTATCGAGGCATTTGCAATAGGGCATTGTTCCCAAAAACGAATTCGGATGCTTGGATCTCTTTACGTCAAGCATGTTGCCTCCAGGGTCTGTTCATATAGACCGTAAGCAAAGCAGTCTGTACATATTTTTTTTTACTTCGCCAACCATGTTTCATCCTTTCCCTACAATTAGGGCCAGGTATAGCGAAAGTAGCAAGGTATCTGGGAATAGATTTTGCGGAAGCCGTGGTATGAAGTGAAAACGAAAGACGATTCCCTGTTGTGGTCTAAGTAGCCGTTGGTTTTTTTTTTTTTTTGCAGATTGATTTCGAGTTCAGCCGTGGCCATGCCATTCCTGTTATCAAAGGAATCGTCGTTGATGAGGAAGCCAGTGATATTTTGTTAGAAGCAAGTCAACAATTACTGTACAAATTATGGAAAGGTTTTCTCATTATTTGATTGGCCAATAATTAGGCATGGTGTGAGCACGAGCAAATCCGACACGAAAAAGACCAGGCCAAGCGCGAGCGACAGGAGCTTCGTCAGCAACATAAAGATGAATTATCAGCTATAATCAGCGATCACATTGATAACGAATACGGGAATCAAGGTTCAACATCAGCTTCAGCATGGGCCAGCCATCGCAGCGGCGCAGTATGGGACCAATGCTTGAAAAAGCATGCAAAATGTGGCAAGACTGAACAAATTGGGGCAAGTAATTTCATCCAAGACAATCGGTTGAGGACACTGGTAAATGGTGGCGCTTCTCCCAGCTGTGATACTGAACTATGTCAAGGCAACACTGACGAACCTGCCAGTGATAGCGAAGATGTGGGCGATGAGTTAGTTTTCGATTAGTTGCTCATACCCTGGATCGTACCGTACAATCATTAAACCAAAGTAAACTGCTATTCTGTACCAGGAACCACAGCAACCTAAGGGATTTTCACCATCATGGTTTTTTTTAGCAGGTAAACCAATCGGGCGAAACGCTAAATTATTTTCTAGTACGCGCGAAAGTAAAATCAAGTGCCGCAACCATTTCTTGCCCGCGCAAGTACAGTAAAAGGGAACATCTTGAGCTGCTTTTGTCAAACCAAATTGATGCGTGTTACATTGAAGAGCTGGATGTCATTAGACCAGATACAAAATTTAAAGAAAAAATCGTTGACATTGAAATAGTAAATGATCGGTAGGACTTTGGACTTCTGCATCTTGGAGCACAAATATCTCGCGTATGTCAAAGCCCAACATCCTATACTGTTGGTTGAAGGCGGATTGCTTTTTAAAATCGAGCGAGACCGAATATGGTAATCCAAACAATTTTGTTTTCAAAAAATCAGGAAAATTGTGCAACGCCACCTTTTCTTCTTCAACTGCTTAACTTTTAAAAGCCATGTCTACAGGAGGGCTTCGCCGAAAACTGGTGGTTGTTGGAGACGGTGGTTGTGGTAAAGTGGACGATTACTTGATAAGCGTTTATTAGGGCAAAATCTTTCTTACAGTACTGTTTTATCATTTCGAATACAAATTTTTTTTAGGTAAGACGTCGCTCCTTACCATGTTTGCCCATGAGAAGTTCCCATCTGTATGGTCCTTTCTACCTTGCTCTCTCGCATGAACTTGTATTTTCTTATCTCTTACGGTTTTTGTCATTTTAAAATAGAGCCATGTGCCTACCGTGTTTGAAAATTATGTCAAAGATTTCGACGTTGATGATAATCATGTTGAATTGGACCTATGGGACACCGCCGGTAATCACAACAACAACAACAATAACAATAACAATAACAATAACAATAACCTAATTGTCGTGATCTCACATGCATCCTTATATTTGAGTAGGTCAAGAAGACTATGATCGATTACGCCCACTCTCCTATCCTGATACCAATGTTTTATTAATCACATTTGCAATTGATATGCCTGATTCCCTGGAAAACGTCGTGGAAAAGGTATAATGCTCTTTTATTTTTTTACGCTGGCACATATAATTGATGTAACTGTCCTATTTTTAGTGGGTTCCTGAAGTTAAAAAATTCTGTCCATATAAGCCATTCTTGCTGATTGCTTTAAAACAAGATCTGCGCGACGATCCGTTACTGCTGCACGAATTGAAAAAATCAAATGTTACTCCCGTCACTGCGGAGCAGGTAGGGACTATGGTTTTTTTTAGCGGTTTTGTCTGATCATTTTTTTCTACAAAGGGCAAGGCAGTAGCCAAGCAAATTGAGGCCTATGCCTACATGGAGTGTTCAGCAAAGATCGGCCGGGGTGTAAAGGAGATCTTTCAAAAAGCTGTGCAAGCTACAATGGGTGTGCCTCCCGAAGCCATCAAGAAAAAGAAACGAGGATGCGTCGTGATGTGAGCATCCTTTCTCTGAAATAAATTGTAGTCTCATGAATAAAAATATATGCCCGTAAAGGAGAAAGTAGGCAGTTGAACAAGAGAAGATTTGACCTTTGGTTATTGGCACGCAGCTTGCTGTGTATTCACCAATATCCGGCGGTTGTTGAGTTCGTCCAAGAGAGTATAGATTCTTGGCAGGCGATAGAAGTATGAGAGCGTGTGATTTTGCCAGTGTCATTGCAAGATAGAAACACACAGGCTTTGTTTTTTCCACAGGATTCAAAAAGTTGAACTTTTTGGCAGTGCATTTTGCTCCCCATTCCGTTTACGTGTTTGTGGTTGGATACCTCAGGTTCAGGGAAGGCGCGCTGGGGGCTTTTGCAATACTTTGAATAGAATATGGTTTGACGTCTATTGTATTTATCACAGGCAGTGTCACCAAACAAATGGCAAATGAATGCAGATGCTGTACCGGTGCTGTATGACATTGATCCATTAGCTCCTCTCGGAAGGTTTGAGCGTTATTGCATTGTGCTCAAATTTTCCATTTTCAACTCGCCTTATCAAGGTCAGTTTGTGATAGGGAAAAACACGCGTTCGTAAACGCACCGAGAACTCCTTTGACGTATGCCATTTTCTGGCGGTTTTTAGTGACAGTGTTCCCCGTGCTCTGCTCTCTCATTCCAACGCAGCCTAGACGTATTTTATTACTTCGCATTTATCAGAACACAAAGGGAAGTAACCGGAATGTCTCTTCTACATATTGCTGATAGTCAACGCCAAATCGTTCGAGCATCATCTGTTCTTCAGCAAGCACTCGGCGGATATAGACAAAAGTCATACCGAGGCCAAGTAGCATTGTCAATATCCAATTACCAGATGCAACAGCAAACCCCCACCAGGCGAGGATAAACGCCAAGTAACCAGGATGTCGGATGATTTTGTAAGGACCATCGGTACATAGGAATTGGTCGTCAGTGGTGGCAATAGCTCGTATGTAGAACGTGTTGGAGTAAATCGACCAACGCAATAGCAAAATGGCTCCCATAATCCAGCCAAGCGCAATCCATGTAAACACATAGCCGGCAGTTGATACGCTAAAACTGCCACCTAGCCCTGTCCATGGCACTATCAAACCAGCAAACAGTGCTAATGTCCAAGCTATCAGGAGGAGTGACGTTGTACCTTGATCATTTCCGGCAGTTTGTAGCATGGTTGTGGATCGCACAGACTCGTAGCGGTATTCCACATAAAACAGTATGACAATAAGTATATAGGCAATCAGCATGGACCACATTTGTTTCGCAATTCACTTTATTGCCAAGCAGATGAAAAGTAGAGAAAAGAGAAGGCAGCTTTTTTTTCTTATTTTTTTTCCTGCAGGTATGCAAAATCATGGGATTTAAAAAGCCAAGTCTTGCGATTATTGTTCTTTTCTCGGCGAGCTTCTACTTGGGCCTGAATGCGATCGAATTCTTCGTCGGTAGGTAGCTGCTTCCGTTTGGTACCATGTTTGCGATCCAAGTTTTCCCAGGCAGTGGTAAGTTTCTTCAATCTTTGAACCATTCGACGGCCTCTGTCACGCTGCCGTTCGTGTGCCTCATCGACCATCGTTTCCATAAGACTTCCAGCTTTGCGTCGAGGGCTTGTTTTGGACCGATGGACTTTTTCGCTCTTGAAAGTGGAGTGTGAGCTATTGTCCATGCTGTTGGAGGCATCAATACTGCTGCGTGTGATTCCGGCCAAGTCAGGTCTCTCCAGACAGTCTTCTGAATTGTCAATAAACGACTCATGATAACCGCTTCCCTCGTCATCTAATATATCGTCCGTCATCATGTTATCCAAAGATTGTTCCGACCAATGACTCCCTCGTTCCACATCAGATATGCAGGAAGCAGAGCTGCGGTTATGATCAATCGATAAAGGCGAGAAAATGGAAAGCACTTCGAGTAGTGGATGTGCAGGCGTGTTCGATAAAAGAAGTAGTAAAGTTGTTAAGCATTAGTAATTTTCTCCATATTTTGACGGAGGTGAATACTTACTTTGGTTCCCAGGACGCTTGATCATGTTGGTTAGGTCGTACGCACCAAGATTAGCAAAGGGACTATTGTAAACACGAACTTCCTCATTGCTTGCAGCGAGGTTGGTCACTGACATAGACATGTCAGAAAGCAAAGTTACACCGGAAGGCTGGGGTGGGCCGCGACTCAGTGGAATTAATCCGGCAGACAAACCTAAAACGCGAGAGAAGATGCACATTGATACAGCGCCTCCCTAATCTGTTTTGTTTTTTTACTTGGTTCAGGGCAATCCAAAAAAGAAACATCAACGTGGTTTTGGAGGAGATTCAAGGCAGACCAAACTCCTAATGCATAAGATAGCCAGCTGCGAGGGTCATTTGCTTTTTGGTCAGGGCTTGCTGTCACAGCCATGTAACCTGTGCAATCATATTGTTTCTTAATGGCAGGGGAAGAGAGTATGTTAAATATGACTCCAAGCGCCACAAAACTGTGCACCGCCTCATCTATGGTCTCTGTAGTATGCTTCTTGGTATGGAACAAAGAGGGATGACAAGCTTTTGCAAGCTTAAAGAAGCGTCCAGCCACTTGCACAGGTGTCAAATCACACGGACCTCGGAATTGAAAGAGTCCATATGCGTAGAACTTGATTTTTTCAATGTTGTCGAGATATAAATTAGAATCATGCTTGTATATAATGTCACACATGTGTAAAAGATAAAAGAAAGAAAACTAATACCAAAATTTGAGGGGAAGATATAGATTTTGAAGGGCAAAAAATGAACAATCAAATGCAAAATGCCAAAAACCTAGCTGACCAATCAGCAACGATAGACCTTTTTCATTGTTCCTATTTTTGCAACTGCTACCAAGCATGTGTTTGTTACTTGAGAATTTGTTTGGAGTTTAACATTTTTTCCTTGCTGAAAAAGAGTAAAAAAAAAGCTCTTTTCATTCATAGTCTTTGAGGTAAGGAAGCATGCCACAAATGTCAGCATGCTCCGTGTCTATGAAGCAACTTGAACCATTCTTCAGTAATGGTGATCAAAAATTAACGGAGATCAAAAATGATGTGGTGAAGAACAACCCCCAGCTTCAAACTGTCCAGGTGAGTGACTATTCGCTCGCACAACAGGATGAGGAAGAGCCATCACAATATTTACAAATCTGCCTGGTTGGATCGTCCAGCACAGTCATGCTCGTACGAAGTCACATATTGCGTCAAACCCCCATAAAGGTACTTCATTTATGAGGTGTCCATCGCTCACTTTTTTTTCCCCCACTGCAAATAGCATCAAGCAGTGATAGCTTCGTTTGCCTCGGATGTGATTGCCCGGCAATCACAGTTACATGATACTTTGAGTGACATTGCCGTGGAAAACAATACCACCATCCTTGTTCAATGTCATTCAAAGCCATCCATAGTCATCAATGGGTCATTTGATGCAGTGGAAAATACCAGGCTGCAAGTGCTGCTGGCATTGGATCAGCAGCTGGGACTAACAATGACCGCTATAAATATACCTTGCTATTTACAGCATTTGGTGGCTGGAAGAAAACATCAGGCTATCCAGACATTTATGGAGGAAGCAGGCGTTAATGTCTATCTTCAGTCTCCATTTTATAAGATCTCAGATATTCACTACACATCCATCCCAATTGAGCAGCGCATGGATCCACTTTACTTGACAGGCTCATCTGACAGTGTGGCACGTATTAAGGAAACGGTCAGAAGTATTGCTGAGGAAAAGGTAAGGAAGAGCAGTTAAGTGACTTCAGCTCACTTTTTTTTTCCGGTAGAGGAAGAGCTTTTTCCAAATGGACTCTACCGTCAAGCCATTGAAACTGGATTGGATAATGCGGTATCGACAGACACAGCTGATTAAGATCATGCGGGACAATGGCTCAGTGATCATCTTTCCTGCCCTTGGATCTGGATGTAGTACAATCACCGTTTATGCCGAAAATCGCCTTCGTGCTGAACGAACGCTGCGCCTTCTCAATTACCTGGTAAGAAGATCTAGAAGAGAGTCTGTGTAATATTTACTTTTCACCGGTAATAGATATATGATATTTATGAGGCAGTACTTGTTTTTGGCCAACCTATATGCGATGACTCTGATGGGGGTGGTTCTTTGAAAGGGGTTTTCAGCTCCTACAGCTGCGTCGTGAGCATCATAGATCAGATATGCAGCAAGTCCGGGGTGGAGTTGATGTTTTATGGGTGCGATAAACCCCAGATGAAGCTTATTGGGCACGTCAATGCTATTGAGCAGGCCTGCAGAATCGTGCGTCTTCTGCCATTCGTTGCGCACGAGCTGATAACCGTACAGTTTCTGATCGAGCTGGCAGCCGAGCAGCGTGAATTCATTAGTGGAAAGAAAAATGGCAAAATCAACAAGATCATGAAAGCCTGCGATGTAGTGCTTTATATCTCGACATCCAATGAATACAACATTGATGTCGTCATTGAAAGCTGTTCGATTACCAATGCCATGGATGGTCTGGCTATGCTCCAGGAAGAACTTCCCGCTGAAACGTCGTTTTATGTTCCTGACGCTTACCATCGTCGCATTATTGGTGTCGGTGGCAAGAATATTCAACGTGTTATGAAGAAATACGGCGCTTATGTCAAATTCTTCGGTTCCGACGAATACAAAGATCTAGGAGGTTATTTCGAAAACGAGCACAATGTAGTGGCACGCACCCCCGCAAAAAACAAGGCAAGCCTCTCCCAACTGGAAAACGCCATCATGGACTTCATTGCTTCAGACAAAGACAAATACTACACTACCCAACAATTCAATGTGCCGTTGCATTTGCACACGCAGCTGGCGTACCAACATGGTTTCAGAATCACGATGCGCGAATTTTACCGTAAATGTGGTCTTCAGATCTGTTGGCCAGAGCGCAATGGTTCGGATCAAGTGTCGCTTTACGGGCCGCGTACTCAACTCCCTGCCTTGGTGAAGTACCTTCAATCAAAATCTACTGTCGAATGGCAATTTGCTGTGTCATTGCAGGGTGAAAATCCTGCAAGCAACATACCAGGTATGCTCTCACCACCGCTTCAAGCTATTGCCACGTCAACCTCGGCCGAGGCTTGGGGGAAAAAAATAGCAGCACAATGGCAAGACCTATGGCCAAACGTTGAGCTGCTATTTGTGCTTTATCCAGAAAGTCGCAGCACCTCCACAAGTGATCGAGTACAATGGTCTTTTACTCCCTTTTCATCGGGACTAACTGTGTTTCGCGTGCGCCATAACGCATCCTTGGCGATCCAGCCCATCAGAAACCACCTTCGCAAAATGTGTAAAGAAGATCAGCTGTCCTTGGAATTGGAGCCAGAGTTCGACCAAGCTACGGTACCCTCAGCCACATCCACAGCCACTTGTAGTTCGCTCACTTCGTCTTCCCCTTTCTTAATCCCCTCTAACAAAGATAACATGCAGCCACAATCCCCTTTTCAATCTCATGGTCCTAAGCTACGCCAGGATAGGACATATATTGGAAGTGTCTCCACGTTACCCCTGTTTATCTTATCCACTCATGAGCAATTGCCCCTTGATCAACCACGCCAACTTTCTTTCCCCCGCTCAGAACAGAATTATCAACCACTTAACTACTCTTCTTCTCCCATCAGCAGTTTATTTGACAGCTCCGTGCACCCCAATTCACAGGCACAGGGAAATCCATTAATCTGCCAACCTTATTCCAAGTGCTCACTGGATAAACAGTCTGAGATCGATCAATGGAGTACGCCTGGCTGTGGTCGCCAGTCAATGTCACGATCCAGCTGTCCTGATATCTTTTTAGCCCCCGATCTGTTTGCTTCATCTGCCATTCGCCGAGTATCAGTGACTCTCCCATTTAAAGAATTTAAAAACAGAGGTTCTGGAGAACATTCACTATAATTAAACAAAAAAGTCGCAAACTCCAAGAGAAAAGATGTAAAACAAACTATCAAAAGTGGCATAAAATGGGGTGAATTCAGTATAAATGGACTTACAAAAATTTCAAGAAAGGAAGGACACCGAAGATGCACAGCAGGGGAAAAAATGAGATGGTGCTGTGTTCTATTTTTATGATATACTTACTTAGTTTTCACGTCTTGATGACGTAGCCGCCGCCTCACACTTACAGAGCATGGTGCATTTGTATAAAGTCGTTCGGAAGATTTCAAAGTCGCTCATAAGATTTCACAGTTCGCCAGTTGTCCATAGCACCACAAAGCAATGCAGGTAAAGGAAAGGGCGTCCCGACCAAAGCTGTTTCTTTGTTTCTGGTACTCTTCGCAGGAGAGGTTGACGCAGAAAGAGGTGCCCAGGTTCAGTTTCGACTTGCTATAAACAGTTTTGCGGAGGTGAATGATGCGGTGGCGGCAGAAAGGGCGTATCATCGACGTACGGGCTTCATTGGTGACAAGGACGATGGTATACTGTCAAGATATGCTTGCCATTTTCCACCTAGTGGAAAGTGACTGCCCACTCTTGTACCAACCCCAGTGCCTGCATGACTAGTGGCTTGGGTGAGAGTCTTGCCATGATTTCGCTTGGAATCCACTGGAAAGAGAAAGAGGGCGGAAGAACAGTTGAGTTTTAAATAAATGGCGGAATTTGAATACAACATGGCAATGATGGAGTCCAACGAAAGGGCAACTGTGACAATGGTAAAAAACTAAACCACGTAGTTGAAAAATTCAGCCATGGTGTTGACGCTGTGCCAAGGGTAAGTGGGTGCGTGAAATACAGGGTCTTAGACATTCCATACACATGTTTGCGAGACTTTGGTACGTAAAGTCCATGGTGTGTACAGGTTTCTCGAGAAGGAAACGTTGATGACCCGGATCAGCGAAGCTTCCAGTTGCTAGAGGCTGAATGATTTCAAAGGGTTTGTTGGGCATTCTCACAAATGCTTGGACAAATGTCGTAATAGGCAATCGCTCTGAATTATCTCATTCACGCGTACAAAAAAAAAAAAAAAAAAAACATGACGTGATGAAATTGCACATGTAATTTCATTATAAATGATAGATGTATTTTTTTCTTTCCTTTACTTTGAGAAAAAAAAAAGAATCAGGGAAACGGATAAGATAAAGGTGGTGGGTGTGTCCTTTATTTTTATGCCTACTTTTCAAAGCGAATTGAACACTCACGAGAAGAGCACTTGGTAGCAGATATTGCTTCGTAAAGGCAAGAAGGTGTAGGCGTGGAACGTGAGGTGATGATGGAGGGGTCATTGGCACGGCGGCACAAGCGCCAAAAAGCGTCGCCAACACGGAGAAGGGTTGTGAGTGCTGAGAGATTGATGAACGTAGGCAGGTCGTTGATTGATCGAGGAAATTCCAAGTGTCCTATTCAATCATCGTGTAAAGACCCGTATGCTGCAATTGCATGAGGTAAAATGTAATGCCAAACCCTAGATCAGAAGTTAGTTGTGAAAAGGAGGTTTAAGACACATCCAAATGTTGCAATGCAATTACCATGAATCTGGAAAGAAAGACAGCCACCAAGCTTGTTCATATCAATGCTCTCTTTGGAAAAAAGAGCCAGGCAGAGAAGATCATGGCATAGATCATAGCTTGTTGTGTTCTGAACCTTGGCTTCGCCAAAACCAAGACGGTGTGAACTCTAGTGCCTATTTTAAACATTTTACTTGAAGTCACACTCAGAATACGTTCTCACACGGTAAACGAGACATTGAATGACTCTATTCCTCTGGGTAGCTCCTTGGAAACCCCTGGTCATGCTTCAGATACAAGAGTACTCAAGTTCAAGCCCAGGGTGTCATGGACGGTCGGTCGGCCTTACAAGCTCACAACTTACTGGAACATGCATTCCAAGTGGAGAGAACCCCTGGTCATGCTTCAGATGCAAGAGCACTGCAGTTCAAGCTCAGGGTGTCTTGGACGGTCAGTCGGCCATACAAGCTCACAACTTACTGGAACAAGCATCTCCCCATTAAGTAGCTCAGAAGGAAAAAAAAAAAAATAGACACATCAGTATCAGCTAAAAATAAAGCAATGAGATTCAAATTAATCGCGGTTGCACTGTACAGTGTGAGTATTTCAATTGACCATTTTTTGAGAGCATGGCTGGCTGGAATTTTGGCTTGTGGCTTTTTTTTTTTTTTTTTTTTGGCAAGTGCGCTGCGGACACAACTTCTGTCGACTTTTTCTTTTGTGCTTTACAAAATGGATCTCTTCAAGTTGCTTGGTGGTGGTACTACTTTTAACAAGGACAGGTTCAAGCATGATGTCGATCTGTTCGAAGTAAGCGACTAGAATTAAGATGGATGAAGATTTAAGTTGATCTAACCAGAGCATTGGGGTTTTTTTAATACCTCAAGACCAAAAAGTCTGGAAAGACTGACGTTACCAAGGACACAGTAGCTAGGGATGATTTGTTGGATGAGCTTGATTTTTTCAAAACGACACATACCGTGATTGATGGCGGGAAAAGGGTCAATCAACATATCAAAAACCAAAGAGATCAGGGTAATAACCAAGCACTCCTCCTGTCTCCCTCTTAAAACTTTTTTTTATGCAAGCCGTAGAATTAGAGCCATTGATGAGAGACAGCGACAAATGGACGGCCCATGACGCCAATACACTTCGCAAACAACAGCAGATTCGAGTATATGGGACGGATGTACCTGATCCTTTTGATCATTTCCAGAAATTGGCGTCATCGCCTTACCACCTCGACATCAATTTGATGAAAAACCTCACCGTCAATCAATACAGAACACCCACGCCAGTTCAAATGCAAGCGATACCTATCATATTAAAGCATCGCGATCTCATGGCTCTTGCTCCCACTGGTTCAGGCAAAACATTGGCTTACATTCTTCCTCTGCTGCAAGATCTCAAGGCACATGCTAGCGTTGGTTATCGTGCTGTGATCGTTGCCCCCACCCGCGAACTGGCTCAACAGGCAAGTGTTGATGTTAAAATAGGTAATATCAGCATTTCTTATTATTTTTGGTTCCTACTCTAGATCGGCCGGGAACTGGCCAAGATGACGGTTGGTACAAAATTCAAGACGCACTTGTTAACAAAGCCTATGACTGCTGCTGAAAAAGTGCAAACACCTGAGGAAAGACAGAAATATGGTAAAAAGAGGAATTCCACTCGGGTGTCAGCTTTTTTCGTTGTTGCCTAATTGGTGCTTGGTTAGATATTTTGATTAGCACTCCAATGCGGCTCATTTTTGCTGTACGAGAAAGTGAAGTTGATTTGTCCAAGGTACGCCATCTTGTCCTGGATGAAGCCGACAAGCTTCTGGAACGTGGCTTCTTGGAACAAACGGATGAAATATTTGAAGCGTTTAAAGGGTCCGTTGTGCGCAAGTCCCTATTTAGTGCAACTTTCTCGTCCACTTTGGAAGAGCTGGCCCAATCCGTTATGGTGAACCCCATCCGCATGGTTATTGGATCGAAGTAAATTGGGTGTGATATGAATCATAAGTGGAGCTGACCCTTCTTTAACTTCTTAGAAATGCTGCTACCAACACCATCAAACAACAACTCTTATTTACCGGCAATGAAGCTGGGAAAATGGTTGCTCTGCGCCAGTACATCAAAGCTGGCATCAGGCCACCTGTATTGATCTTTGTCCAATCCATCGACCGTGCCAAGGAGCTCTTTAAGGAACTAGTATATGATGGGATCAACGTTGAAGTCATTCACTCCGATCGAACAAAAGCTCAGGTAGAGATAGATACTAAGAAAGTCATGATCATGGACGTCTCACTTGCATTTCCTTTTGGTAGCGTGAAAGTATCATAGATCAATTCCGGCTAGGTCGCATCTGGGTGTTAATCGCGACTGAACTGATGTCACGTGGTCTGGATTTCAAAGGCGTGAACTTGGTCATCAACTACGACTTCCCCCAATCAGTCGAGAGTTACATTCATCGCATTGGTCGTACAGGGCGTGCTGGTCGTCATGGTGAAGCAATCACTTACTACACAAAAGAAGACTTTGATTACCTGCGATCTATTGCAAATGTTATGCGTGAATCTGGCTGCGATGTACCCGAATGGATGATGTCCCTCAAAAAACCAAAGTAAAGCGGTGCTAAAAGAAAAAAATGGATATTACGTTTGATGCTGATGTCTTTTCTTCCATGTAGCAAACTGCAAAGACGCAAGTTGAAACAAGGCAAAGTTGAGCGCGATGCTATTGACACCACATCAAAATATGACCGCAAGCGGGTTAAAAAGCTGCAGTAAGTTGTGTGCGTGTGGCGCATGTATTATAACGTGTTAACGTACATTTCAATTATTATTTTATTTTATTTTTTCATCAGGGATATGATCGAAGGCTCCAAGCGGCGAAAGAAGAAAGCTCAACTCGCTGAAAAGAAGAAGCAGGACGAGAAGACTGGTCAGCCAACATAGACAACAGCATTCATACCCTACTTTTACTGCACCAAAAATATTGAGGTCTGCACCGTACCAATGCAGTTTTTCTTGTTGATTGGCGTGCAGGAAGAAATTTAGCGGGCAAATTGGTTTTTTTTTTCAGAGGCAAAATAAACTTCATTGCACGTAAACCAAGTTTGGAATGCACGAACAAACCTAATCTCTACCTCTCACAAACCAGGTCTCCAGCGCACGCAAAGCTTTTTTTTTTTAAAAAAAATTAATGCTTAACACCACTCCATCTCCCCTCCTGCCAGATTTTGGCTGGATAGACATGTGTTTATACAAATGTAGGTCACCATGAAGTAACAGCTGAGCCTGGATAGCTTAACCACGAACAGTGCATATCATATACAAGTGCCATGGATATTTTGGTGACGATTGATGGAGAGTCGATACTTGGCTCACATTTGCCTCCCCATGTTTTGGACCAAAATGGTCAGAGAACGAACCCTCGTAGATTTTGAAAAATCGAAAAACGTTGTAGATCACTTTTGAACCAATGGATCCAATTCAGATTTTGTGTACATATAGATACTGACGAAGGCTAATGATGGTAAAAAAATCGTGTCAGTTAAGCATGGTTGCTCTGCCAAAGTTCAAGAACCATGGATTACAATCTCCGATCATCCAGCTAAAAAAAACGTCAAGAACGAGAAAAACGACAGAAAAGCGTTTGACAGCCAAAAACCTAGCCAAAATCGACCTCCTCCGGGTCGCAAGCTAGTCATGCAGGTAGCAAATGATAAGGGGTGGTCGTGGTAAAATATCGGCCTTGACAGATTTAATGGCGATCTACAGTTGGCCACTTGCTGGAGTGACTTCATGGGAATCGAATAGAGTGCAGAGGCATCTTTGGGAATCGATTTTTTTTAGTCACTTTCGGAGTGTTCGACGCCGTTCGATGTCCTTTTTTCATTTTTATCGCCTGCGGAGCACTCTTCAGATCTGCGTTGGCATGCACTGGCTTGCGAAAAATTTGCCTGTGGATTGGATTTCTTTTGCCTACAAAAAGCTCCTCGAGCATACTGAAGGTTACTGAAAACCTAGTTGATACCATGTTGCCCGTATGGCAGTTTAGTATTCACTGAGCAGGCATGACTTCAGACAAATGGGAAGGGAACGGAACAAAAAAAACCGATCAACCATTTTTTTATTCTACTTTTTTTTTTTTTCCCACAAATTCGATAACGTTTAATTGTTCCCAATGAACTCAACGTCCATCCCATTAGAAGGTATGATAAATGATCCATATATTCTTCCTTATATTTCTCTCTTTGCATTATTTTTGAAATTTAGAGTCATCTATTCTTGAACATCTGATCACAATTAGGAATCGACTTTCAGCCTTAAAAAAGGATCGAAGTAGTTACGCAAAGACGGATGACATTATTCCCCTTTACAAACAAACAGAGCAGCAGCTAGAAAACCTTGCAAACGTTCGAGCAGGTGATGTTTGGAACAGGCTCAATCGCAATCGAGTCAACGATGTCTTGGACGACGTTATGTCGCTGTTATCCTTGTTTTTTATGAGCATCGGTCGCAATCGAGAATGTAATTGATGCAGCATAAAATATGATAGGTTTGTGCCCTAAGTCATTCTTTTTGAGTAGATCCTGCTGTGTATGCACAGCTGGTGACGGTTGAGGTAAAAAAAAAAAAAAAAAAAAAAAAAAAAAAAAAAAAAAAAAAGGAACCAAAACCTCAGTGTTTTTTGTCTTCACTGAAATTAGCGGTACTTGGATCAGCTAAATCAAATGGGCATTTATACTGATCGAGTACTTGTGGAAATTGAAGACCGTTTAGACGATGTTGGCAGCATCATTAATCAGGAACCTACCAGTGATTACTCAGTTTATTTTCTGGAACTGCTCAGAAAGAAATACAGCCGAAGCAGTAAGCTTCCCTTTCATGCCCGCCTTATTCTCGCTCAATTTGACTATTCATTTTTATTTCATAGAGGAAGCCTTGAATTCCCTTTTAACCAGTATTCGCGAAGTATCACCAGAATTGTAAAGACATATAGTCCAAAAGCTAGTCAAATCCATGTGCTAATCCTTTGCACTTCCTAGAAAGCCTCTGCATGAAGACTTGGTAGAACTACGTGGGCAATTATCAGCTGTTGCCCAGCGCCCTTCAGGTTATAAAGCCAGTGACATCTACCCCTACCAGGAAAAGGTACCTCAGTGCACTCTAAAATGTAAGTCGCCTTACCCAAGAAACACTTCTTTTTGGTAGTTAAGAGAAATCGATAATTTGAAGTCTGGTCTCTTTCCTAAAGACGGAACTGTGCCTAAAGGTCAGGCTTTGATTGTGGGACTTTTGGAGCAGCTTTATGAAGAAACACACGACCTGATTGCTTCGACCGACTGCATCTCAGACAGCCTGAAGCCAATCGCTGATCGGTTGAAAGAAATTAAAAACCAACTTGAACGCCTGGCACTCACCCATCGCTGGACACTACGTGAAACTGACTTGTATACATTCCAGGTAAATAAAATGAAAAGTGGTCCGGCTTCCACTGGAAAAGACTCATCCCCCCCTCCGTTCTCCTTTGTTTTTACCCCTCAGCTCCAACTTCAAGAAATCGAAAAGCTACGGCAAAATGGCAAATTCCGGGACCCCAAAAGCGAGAAAAATGCAGTGCCAGATGGCCAAGCCTTGATCAACTTTTTACTGCGAGGATGCTATCGGCTCATCACGAAAATGCTGAGTGAAAACGTACCTGTAAGCGAGGCCATTATGCCAATTTACAATCAATTAAGCACTGTACGTCGGTGCCTTGTGGAAGTCACGAAGTATGGTCGACCAGATTCAGGTAATGATTCCTTGTTTCACTTGATTTGTGTTCTCACAGGTATGCCTATTCCATTCTAGCGCGTGACCTTTATCCCTATCAACTCAAGTTGGCCAGCATCGATAATATGCGCATAAATGGCGTTTTTTATGACGAAGATGGTAATATCCCCGAAGGTCAAGCCATGTGCGTTGCTCTATTGAATGAATGCTATGACATGCTTCACGATTTGATTGCCACCGTTGATGATTGCTTGTAATGGTATAATGTTGTTCAAGCAAATAAATACTTTTAGGAGGCAGTCCAATCGGGAGAACCTCCAGATTATTTTCAAATGCAGGCGAAGCAATTTCTTGTGCGTAGCACGAGTTTTTGAGTTTTTTTGTCAAGCCAAACTGAGGAGAGAAACATTGAACAAGCATGACATTGAAAGAAGAAAACGGCGACGTTGCAGTAGTTTGTTAAGGACGGATTGAACTTTGGACTTTTGGATTCCGTTTCAATATCGAGGATGATGTTGTATTCGCTGATGACCACTGTGTGTAGAGCGTATGATTAAATGCAAAAACTAAAAATATAAAACTTATGTGGCCACCCAAGTTTTTTACTTTTCCAATTCCTTACTGAAGCACAGATTTTTTTTGGGCAAATGCTGAGTTCAAAAATAGCCAACGCTCGGAACTGGCATGATATTTTCAAGTAGCGACATCAGACTCCGTGAGGGCGGTATAGAGTATGACCTGTGTAGCCAGCAGCGAACTGGCATATTTTATTTCTTTTCCAGAAAGAGTGGCATGGGGCTGGGGTAGGGGGTAGGGGGTAGGGGTCAGGGTATGAAAGTAAATAGACAAGTTAAATTTCCAGATCACCATGTCCATCATTTTGTTGACTGGATAGGCAGCAACCGGATGAGCAGGAGCAAATGGTGCAAGCGGAGATATCTCGCAGACAGGATAATTTAATTTCTCTGTCGAAATACAACCGACCCAAAGTCATGAGGAAAGGTTGGTCAGATCGAGGGTCGAGGCCAAGGTGAATTATATCCCGCAGCCCAATCTGCACGATGGGCTGTGGTCCCATTTGCTGGTTATCGTAGGCGACAATAATGCTCTGAAGCATTGATAATATATGATGTGACATGAGCTGGAAGAGACTGGGAAAAAAAAAAGTCAGGAGCTTAGTTATCCCTTTCCGCACATGGTTTACCATGGGATGAAATGTTCGAGGTGTGGCTTGCTTTCGGAATGAAACGTGAACGGTTTTGACATTTCTGACAAGGATTGTGAAAGGGGACCTTGCAAATTATGGGCATTGGGGTCCGTGGCGTCTCGATCGTTCGACGGTATATGGATTTCGTCAATGACCTGCTGCGCAGCTAATGGCGAATTGCCAATTGTAGTGTTCATGGCATGGATGGATCCAATGGGTGATATCAGGGCATGATAACTATCACGGAATTTGGACGGGGGTTCGGTAAAAATGACGTGCTGCAACATGTCACCACAGCCAGATAGCCAGGCAGCACATTTGTATAGACTATAATCGGAATTCATCAATGATGTTTTGCTAGACGATGGTAATGTCGGATGTGCGGGTAGATTTGGAATATGCTGGCATAGGATTTGGTAATGGGCTATGTCTGCCTGGCTCAGAGGGAAGACACTCCGAGTGATGGCGGCATATTTTTGATTACTGTTACTGATAAAGCCATTTACAGTGTGATACTGGTGGGATGATGCTGATTCTGGGGAAGGGATTCTCACAAGTGTGTCGTAAAGTTTTGTCTTTATGTCAAAAATCGTATCCGAAGTACCTAATTCAATTAAAATAAGGAATATCTAGATTATCTGTCATCCCTCCTGCTTACATGCAATGTAGCTTGTGCCCATATCCATTTCCATGACATCAATTTCATTGATCCCGACGTTGAATTTGACTCGAGGAGGGAGCACAGAGAAGCCAACCGAAGAAGGTAGCTGGCTCGATATTGAGAGAATATGAACTATAAACGGACGTGGGTGAGTAGCAAGAACGAGGGCTTTCCGGCCCATTGGGAATAACATTACCAAAATGGCACAGGCGTTGCATTGGAGGAGCTGAGCCAATCAGCATGACTCGTTGTCGAGCAAGAATGGATTTCCATATAGCAAAGATATTTGGACCAAAAGTGGAAAGCAGATCCATGGTAGACGATGCAGGATCATCATGGCTTAGACTGTTTGATTCTGGGTAGGACATGACAGTGGCAAGGTAGCTCGTGATGAGCGTATGCATTGTGTCAAACGGCTGAAGATACTGAGATGGTAATTGTTGGGTGACCAATGGATGGATAGGCTCTTGCTTGGCTGACTGCTGAGACAGCTGAAAGTAGTCTACCCAATCTTTTTGTATCTCCAGCTGATCCGTAATAAGATCTGGACGGCTATCATTTAAACGGTATCAAAAATTATTCAGCTGGTATTCTTCTTTGTTGCAGGAGTTCTTACCCCAGCTGTTCTCTTAAAAATGGAATATGTTTCCAAAGCAAGTGTTGATGCGAACAAATAACTCCCAGGGCATGCATCAATGCCCCCCGCTCCTGTTCAATATTTGTCTTCTTGAATACAGCCATTCCATAGTCACATTCTCTTGAAAAATAGCTACAAAATAATATTAGCAATAGCACAACTTCTCTTACCATTAAAGTAGGCTGAGGTCTTACATCACATCATTTTCAACGAGATGTAGGCCACTGCAAATAGCTTGATATTCGACCCCTTTCAATTCAGCATCTAAAGAAAAGGATAAGTATATTGATTGCTCTAAAGTCATGCTGCAAACTTGGGCGGATGCGTTTTTACCTGGAGGATATTGCCAAGCAAGCTCGTTGCCTCTTTGATAATGGAATCGCACAAAGAATAAAGCCTTGATATCCTCGATATTTTCAGTCATGACTACCTGTACAGAGTGTTTTCATTTGTAGCATTAGCTCACTATCATTTTTTTCATGCATGATTCACTTGCCAGAAATTCACTATAGCAGACAAAAAAGGGGATCCCGTTTTTTTTTTTCTTCTTTGGTCTCTACTCCGCGGCTTGGCATATGAACAGTGCTGCAGGTGCCTTAAATGCTAATGGCTGAGGTGTTTATTGTTTAGTACTGCTTTGAAATGGAAGACAGAGGATATATTTAGCAGCTACCTGTGGTATTCCCCAAAGCTGCCCACATGGAGCCCCCAATAGTCCCAGTTTCGAACCCTGTTTGTTCTTCTTGACCGGCCATACCGTCACCAAAAGGATTGTTTATACAAGGATATGAACCTGGAGATGTCGTATAAATTCCTCTTGCACATTCACACTTGAGCTTGTTGCCGCTCTTGGCGGTTTGCACTTCACCCCACGTTCCAGATCCATATTTACCAGTGCAATATTGCACACATGAATTCAAGTCATCGAACCCTTCTTTGTACTCAAGTGCATAATGGTCGAAGTCGGTGGTTATTCCACGGCATAAGTACTGAGAGATAACAAGAGAACAGCTGGAAACATTCACTGTGACCACAACCGGAGAAGGCACTATTGTGTATGACAATACGTTGTGCAAACTGGTTATTGTATTGACGACGGTTGTGGTCGCTGCAGTAGTGGTTGCTGTAGTTGTCAACCCTGCTACAGATATGCGGCTTGTGGTTAGTGCGGTTAGAACCGTTTCCGTGTAGAAGGTAAAAGTCGAAAACGAAGTATCTGTTTTGGCAGCAATGGTCGTGGTGGCTACAAACGTGGGAAGAGTTATCACTGTTGTAGTTATGTTCAGGCCATTTGTAGCTTGTAGCACAGTTGTTGTAAATGCAGTCTCTGTGCGGGTAAAAGCAGTAGCTGTAACGGTAGAGATGTGTTGTGAGTTTATTTCAGTCGCAGTTTGTGTGGTGTAAATTGTAGTTTCGCTGATAGTTGACGCGCAATCATCGACTGCAGTGGCGAATTTCGGCAAAAAGAATTGTTGCAAGAAAATAAAAATTAATCCCCTGAAGATCATGCTCATAGAAAAAGTGAAATGAATCACATCTTTAAGGTTTTATAGGGCAAACACCAATGAAATATTTGTTTGCCCAAAGTTTCCGTTTCCAATGCTCCGACTGCGCTCGAGAGGTGCAATCCCTCCCACTCTTATGGTACAGAATCAGATCCTTGGAAATTAATGAATCACAGGGTGGCGAATTTATTGAAATGAATAGTTGAAGGTACTCCGATTGGTTGGTTAGTCACGTTTGTGGAAGATACTGTTTGATGTCACAAAAAAAAAAAAAGCGTTAAACGAGTAAAAACGGCACACAGTGCCTTTCTCATCTCATACCTTGTAAGGGTTTAGGATTCCATTGGGGTCCAGTATGTTTTTCAATGTCTTCATCAGCTCAATCATTTCTGGCGTTTTAGAATAGCCCAAAAATTCATTTTTGGCAACTCCTAGTCCGTGCTCGGCACTTATCGATCCTTGGTGCTTTGCTAAGGAAAGAGATGAACGACGTTAGAAGCGATATGTGGTAGCGTATGGGCATTCCAGTTCTTTTGTACGGACCAACCCATTCAAACAAGTACGGTTCAATTAGATCCGAGACACGAGTGTCGAGATCTTTTGTAACGATATTCAAATGAACGTTTCCATCGCCTATGTGTCCATAGGCCACCACATCAGTGACAGGTGAATCCTTTTCACCAAACACGCCGCCCATGCAAAGGTGATGGCGCATATCTTGCGCACAATGCCAGATGTTGGCAACAGGTATGGATATATCATACTTGTATACAGCTGGTTCCTTACCTAGTGCTCCAGTCAATCCGTCTCTTACATCCCATAGATCTTTAATTTGCTTTTGATCTTGGGCCACAACACCATCTTGAGCGATACCATTGTTCATCATTTGTCCGAGGTAGTCTGTCAGTTTCTATCGCGTCGTCCAGAAATTCATAAGTGACTGTCTAGATCTTATTTCATCTTTCTTACTTCATCATCATGTCGCTTATTAGAACCGCTTGTTTCGATCAAAATGTAAAACGGATAGTCCTTGGTCATGATATCTTTGTATGGAAAGTGTTTCTTGTATATTTGAAAAGACTGGTTATCCCAAAATTCAAACGCTGATAGAATTTCCGAAAGCTCGAGACGCGCGTGTTTAAACGCGTCTTGCACGTCCTCAAATGAATTCAGCCCAAGCATGGCGACGTTAACAGCCTAAAACAAATCCGAAAAGAAACTGACAATAAAACACGTGTTTGACTACTACCGGATTACCTTTGATCGTAATGGTGTCAGGATTGAAACGCCTGTGATGATACCAATAGTTCCCTCCGAGCCGATGAACAGCTGCTTTAAATCGAAGCCAGTGTTGTCTTTGCGTAGTGTTGACATATTGTTGAGCACAGTGCCATTGGGCAACACAACTTCAAGCCCTAGGACAGAGCCGTGTAATGATCCATATCGTAGCAATCGCAAACCTCCAGCATTTGTGGCAATGTTACCACCAATCTGACAACTTGAAAATAAAAGCAATGCATCATTCATCTTCCAGGGGCTAGATACCTTTATAGTTACCTTCCTTTTGCAGCAAGATCCAAAGGCATCATGTAGCCTTTTTCTGCCAGCCAATTATCCAATACCTCGAGAATACAGCCAGCATCAGCAGTGAGGATGCCTGGAAGATGCGCTCTTTTAGATTTGTATTTTTATAAACGTAAACTTACCAGATACATTGTCAAACGAACGGATACGATTCATGTGCCGCATGCTTAGGATGATCTCGTCAAAAATAGGCACCGAGCCGCCAGCAAGACTGGTATTCCCTCCTTGTGGCACAACGGCCAGCCTAATGAGATGAATGGTCAATACAGAACTAAGTCAGCTTCAGCCATAGTCCGCCAAGCCCCTCTTTTCCTCAAAAAGGATCCATTTTACTACTACTTTTGTTCATTGCAGTATTGCAGAATGTCAGAGATTTGCTGTGTATTGCGTGGCAATAAAACGAGAGGTGATTGGCCCCGGAATTTGTTCATCCAGTCAATGTTGTATGGACTCAATTCGTCAACGTTACAAATATATCCACGCTTCCCAACAATTGACTCAAAATAAGAAACGTCATCGTCAGTTAGCTAGCATGATTAAAGCAAAAAGGTAAGGATTTCTAGATCACGCGCTCTTGCCTATTTGGTCCAACCTTTTTAAACCGATGGTTTCGATTGTACCCTGGAAATTTTTCAACAGTTAGACTGACGGGTCTAGTGACTGAGGAAAAGCGTCGCTGAGCAAACAATGTCCATCTCATTTGAATGAATAGGCAAGTAGATGGAAAAGCAATAAATAAAGGAGGGTTAAAAGAAAATAGGGGGTTTAAGTGTTTGGAGTTTTTTTGTTTTGACGTACTCTGAAGAGCGCGCAAGGAGGCGGATCTTTTCGGTTGCACAAACTATTGAACTCATTGATAGCCCATCAGCATTTTATAACACTCTTTTGACAGTTACTATTGTCGTCGAGCAAATAATCTGCCAGTATTTCTGTTTCCTGTAGCCTTCTTTGGAACTCGAGTTGATTGATTTGCAAAAAAAAAAAAAAAAAAAAAAAAAGGCAACTCGTGCTTTTGCATGAACGATGGTTTTCTTTCCCAAACAGACATGTATTAGCGACATGCATTGGCAACTGGCGAATTTTGTTTTTTCAGTCATGTGGGAGCCATGATGCTCAATAAGGAGGATCACGGTGGCGCTCCTCGGTCATTCGTCCTGATTTGTTCATCCTGTTTTTTTCTTGCGCACAGACAGATCAGCTTTCCTAGTTGATAAAAAGATAAACACTGTAATCTGGCTTTTACGAGAACCATGTTTCTTGGATTTATAATGGTGTACTGTGCTGTTCTGCTACTTGACTACATTGTTTATATTTACTGTCACAAAACAGGACGCCTAAGCAGCCTTGAAAAATGAACCACATCATATCCCTTCTCAATGAATTGACCCTCGATAAGAATCGCGCATGAAATAATTTCCTGATAGGAGGCGAAATACCCTGCCTTATACGTTCGACATTCAAAAGTAGAAAAAGGGAGTTTGATTGTATTTTTTTTATGCACCGATAAGCATCGTTTGTGTTACCTGACTCCCTTCAATTACACAAATCAGTTTCCATTTGCAACTTTTCTGTCCTGATAAAAACGAGTGCTTTTATTTCCTCACTCGTTTTCCTGTTCTTTTTTTTTTTTTTTTTTTTTACCTTATTCTCTCTGACGTGTTTGCTGGGCAATCACACCATAGTCGAATATCGATTACCATCTTTTTGAAAAAAAGTCAACTTATACGTTCCAGAGCGTTTTTTTTTATAAATTATCATCCCTTCAAAAAAGAAATGCATACCCAAACTCGACCTACTCATATTCGCAAGCGTACCCACTTGAAACCAAGCCAGGTGGCAGTATTGCAAGAATCTTTTGTAACCAATTCTCTACCAGACACTGCAATTCGAAGTCGATTAGCACGGGAGTTGGACGTGTCAGAACGTACTATTCAGATATGGTTCCAGAACCGCCGCGCCAAAGCAAGAAAACTTGAAGCGAATTCAGATGGCCGTGCCTTATTGCTACCCAATGTGCGAACAGGCTGGATTGAATCCCCCATGGCAAAATCGTCTCCTCGGTATCAGCCCACGTTTCGCGCCTTGCTTACGCCTGAGCGCTATGAAGAGGCTTCCTCATTGAAAAAACATCGTTCCCAACGAGCAGTAAGCACCCATTACGACACTACGCAACATACCGATCTAAGCACCTCACTATCCCCAGCTCGGGCCATGTCTGAAGGTGCTAAATGCCAAGGTAGAGTTTCAAGCATGTTCTCCTTATTTTTCGGATCTGCTCACTGCCTCTTTTTAATCTCCGTTTTATTTTAGCTCTCCATTCCACCACCACCGCCATCATGCCAGTTAATGCACTGCAAATTGGCACTTGGACTCGCTATTTATCCTCGACTTATTGTCGTGAATGGGATTTACAATGCTTCTGTCTTCCCTTGGAACGCTTGTTTGTGTGGCAAGTGCAGGACAATGGCCATTTTTTTCGAATGACTATTGCATTTGATAACGTGCGTCAGATTCGCCTAGTGCAATCCCAAGAAAACCAACAAGAGGGCCAGCTGGAACTGGACGTAGATCACGTGGATTTTTCCATGTGCCAAAAGCAGTTGCAGTCGCAAGGATATGACGAAGAAACGTGGATTCGCTGCGGCGATTTCTCCGAAAGTCAGCAAGCCTCGATCGACCCGATGCATATGTTGAAGACACACAACTTTGATGCACTGAAACAAAACTTTTCGGCATTGATGTCATTGATACCGGATTTATCTGCCAAGTGTGTTACTCACAATCCTGTGACTGCATTTGATAACTTGATGCAGTCCGATATTTCCATCTCACCTTCTTCCACCCCTGAACCCCGTTCCTGTTATTTTTCGACCCCTTCTTCGGTGGTGTCGGCTGGCCCTTCATTCCCACACTTCATTTCATCAAATTCTGACTCGCGAAAAATACAGCCATCTATCCACAACCTGGCCATCTTGGATGAAATTCAGTCTTACTACTTGTTGCAAGACCAAAGTCTGTATCTGTGACTCCTTTCCTGTTGTCATCGTCAATTTCGTTGAGAAGCAAAATAAAAAAATCATTCCTGATTGCTTCTAGCCCATTTAAAGGAGGTGATTTCATGATTATGACCAATGCCCATGATCGGAATTAAAGCTTTTCATAACAAGAAGATACAGTACCGGATTCCCACCATCATTTTGCGAGAGCCAGGTTTAATTTTCAGCCGTGAATCGTTTCTAGCGCATATTTGTCAGCTTCTTTTTAGCTCCTCATTCGGATGTCTGAGATGTAATATAATCACGGTCCATTCTCATCATTTTGAATTCGTGTGCAAGATTTGTGATGGCTTATTAAGAGCAATTTTTCACAGTGATTTTTGATCATATCGCCTGGGGGTTCCTTGGGAAAATGATCGATTTTCTCATTTTTTTAGCTGGTGTTCAAGTTGTCTTTTGTTGAGTTCATCATCACGACTCTTTTTTTTTGTCATAAAAGCGAATCTCTTTTTTTTTGGGTCACCGCCATCCCTTCCCCATTCTCTTTTTTTTTAACTTCTTTTCCTACTGCTTTATTTTTATTGCCAAGGTTTTGCACCGAACGCATTCAGTAGGTTGCTTGTTTAACATCTTTTCACTTTGTCCCAAAATACTCATTCTCAATTTATCCATGAATAAAGGTGCCATATTTACGTTTAGCTGTCAGAAATACAACACAAGGGAGTCTGAGGTGTCAAAAAGAAACTGATCAGAAATTGGCTGCGCAACCTCCATCAATCGATTGGATTTTTTCTATACCATCATTGTTCATGTATTTACGTTCCCTTGATCCGATCACTCAAAAGCGCTGTGTGCCATTTGCTTTTTTTTTCCCTCATGAAGACTCAAATTCAACTTCCACACATTGCCTTCGAATCCTGCCCCCCCCTGGATAGCAAACATAACAAAGCGCTTGAAATTAATTTGGTTTGCTCGATAAAAATAATTATTAAATCTGTAAGCCTAGGAAATCCAGTAAAAAAAACTAACTTTTGCTGGGTTGCAAAAATGCAACGCAACCTTTTCAACACGAACATTACACAGGGCTTGAAATCGCCCAATAAAATGCATTTTATTGGGCGATTTCAAGCCCTGTGTAATGTTCGTGTCCGTGAATTTTCTGAACCTCCTCATTCGAAGAAAAAACAAAACACCTCTTTCAGTTTTCTACATCATTATGGCGACGCAGGCCATTCCTACGTGGAATAACACCCATCGATTGTTTGTACAGGCACTCATGTCACACCGTATGCTCACTGAAGACCAAGGATTGGGTATCTACCGCGACATTTGTGAAATGACGGAAGGTATAACCGGATCGAAACACAAAAAAGTAGATCCAGCCTTGATCTTTGACCGTTTATCGTCATATAGTGACACCCATGGACGATTTCTCTGAATTCCTTGGGATTGTAGGTCATAGGTTACATGACATAGATATGACCATAAAGCGAACTCAGCATCAGTTGACTGGAGTAACCTTGCTTGCATTGGTCAATACCAATGCCGACGACATTGCTCAGATGGCAACTGCTCATGATGTTAATGAGATTCATTATTTTCGAACTTTAGTAAGGCGTTGGACTAAATCTGAATACAACACTAATCAGAGGTTTGCCTAAATTTTCACTCTGCCAAGATTTCCAAAATCGTGACGGCCGATAACGATTCATATAGCATTCGCTCAATAGCTGCTTTGCAGCTGGGACAGCGCGAGATGAAACCACCTATGTCGCAAAACACAACGGAAAGCCTACTGGAGCAGTTTGTCAAGGAAGGCTGGCTCGAAGAAGTCGATGGCCAGTATATATTAAGCGCACGCACCTTGATGGAACTTGGAGGTTATCTAGCTGATGAATACCCAGAAGAGATCAATGAATGCATCGTGTGTCAGCATGTGATCACAGCGGGTGAACGTTGCAAAAATTTGGATTGCCAAGTGCGTATGCATCGACATTGCTCAGAGCAGCGGTTTGTGCGCAATCGTGTGGTAATGAAATGTCCCACTTGCAGCACGGCTTGGTTACGGTCAAATACTTTTGGAGCCGGTTTGTAGTTTGTACGTACGCCTTACTGTATTTTAATAAATTGGAAAATTCGAATCAACATCGGTAGCCCAGTCGTGCAGTCCACCGATTATATCTCTAGAACCTTGGATACCATGCTTTCCCATTGTTCGTACAGCAATTTGCGAATCATTACCCAGGCGACAGACAAAGTATACTGGGTCAGACGGTATATATAAGGGTCAGGTCGTAAATAGAAGATGCATTTGTTGGATTCTTACGATCTTTGCCTTCCAATTGCTGAAGCTTCATCATTTGCTTGATCTCAGGCACCCGCTTGTCCAATTCATCAATAGGAATGTTGACGCTATGAGGTAAGGAGCAAATGTCAATTTGCAAGCTAGGACGCACATCCACAAGAAGGTGAGGCTGGCCACTGTTCACGAAGCTATGGTATTCCTGCACGACGTCATATTCAATATAAATCCAAAATTTCTGAAACCTGGGCTATCCACCTATCTTCCTCGTTACCTTAACACTGACACGTTCATCCATTGCCAATAGAGATTGTGAGATACCCTATAAAATATAGATGAGCGTTGATCCTCAGAAAATCGTGTCTCATCCAGTTATACCTTGTCTGTCGCTTCAGAACCACAGAATTCCACGTAGTCAATTAGGTGTGTAATGGTGGGATTGTCCCCACAAGCAGGGCAATTGGATTTTTTGTTTCTCAGTTTCATGGTCCTAAACATGGGAATAGACAAGGCACTAAATATGAGAAAACTTGGTTCACCAGCTAGAGAAAAAAAATTAATTTGAGTCTTCATGAGTTATAAAAAAAGCGATTTACAGTGTAAGCCCGTGATGACTTTGATAGCCTCCAATGCTTGCAAAATGCCAATGACACCAGGAACTATTCGACAAATAAACATGGGTGAGAGTGCATGCTCAATATCATTTTGGCTCTTTCGTACCAGCACCTAAGACACCGTTATCAGAGCATCGCCCGACAGTTTCAGGAGGTGGGGGTACAGGATGAAGACAGCGATAACACGGACCACCTTGGTAATTGTAGACCGCCAGCTGGCCATCATACCGCAACGCGCTGCCAGACACCAATGGCTTGCCTAGGAGTACCGCCGCGTCGTTAAGCATGTATCGCGTGGCGACATTGTCTGTGCAGTCTAGCACAAGGTCATAGTCTTGAATTATTTCCAAAGCATTACTTCTTTCCATGGAAACGGGGTAGGTTTGAACTATGCACTGTGAGTTGATCCTGTGAAAGAAAAAAAGGTCTTTTTTATAATCGCAAGCTTTGCAGCTATGAATGTTATTCATACGCTTTGATGGCTAATTTTGCAGATACAGCTTTGTTCATTCCTTCCTTTACTTCTGTGTGAATGACTTGACGGTGCAAATTGCTGGAGTCCACATCATCGTGATCCACTATACCTAACTTGCCAATCCCAGCTGCACCCAAATATAAAGCCGCAGGTGCTCCCAGTCCACCAGCTCCTACGATCAGTATCGAGCTGTTGCGAAGTATGAGCTGATCTTTTACACCATCCCCCCACGATCATTAAACAACAAAGTTGAAGCACATCAATAATTCTGATCTTCTGGTGTGCGTACTTACTTGGTTTTCCCCACTTTGGCAAGATCAGCTGGCGTCCGTAGCGCTTAATTTCGGTATTGCTCAAAGAGGCTGTTTTTTCCAGGATGGGTGATTCTTCAGCTTGACTCTGAATATTGAGCTGTGCTTCTAACTCTACGATTCGTTGTCGCAATTGCTTGTTTTCTAATTGCAATTCCGTTATCGACGTCATGCTCAGGAAAATTAAACAAACAAACAAACAAAAAAAAAAAAAAAAAAAAAAAAAAAAAAACCAGCAACCCTTCCGTTCCTCGTCTACTGATGCTGAATCATTGGCAACAAGATAATGTTCTTGCATCCCCTGAATGCCAAGGCACTAGCCATAACATCTTCAAAAATGGTAAGTAGACTAGATCATTTAGATCCTATGTTTTTATACATTCGTCGCATTTCAAAAAAATAGCACCACCTTCCTTGCCAGCATTTTCGCTTGGAACCCTTTCGCAACAGCCGTTTGATCTCGTCTCCAATGTCAAATCGTGCTATTCCCAATTCAAACCACAATCTCATTACCAAGAAACGAAAACTCCTGTTTTGTCGACACACGAAAGTTTCACCTCGTCATCCATCGCGAATTTTAATTCAAATTCTTCCACAACCTCCTCGCCTCCGACATCCTACCAGGATGATCTCTGGTCTCAGGTGCCATCACTTCCCCATTCGAAAAAACACCGGTCTTGGGATGATGGTGAGGACATATATGATACCACGCTCTACTTGACTGATTCTGTGATCGCCACATCCACTGTTTACGACGAACACTGCCCACATACCTGGATCATCCGGCGCTCTCGATTGATCAAGGTAAGCTGGCGAATTACAATGGAGGCAGATTGTTACCCTGCTCAACTCATTACTTTTCATTTTTATTTAGGATATCCACTCGCTATTGCTTGGTCTACCGTCAATGTGCTTCCGATGGAATCAAGATCAGCAAAGATTTGAACAGCGGAAACCTGGGCTGCGCCTAACCCAAGTCACAGCAACATCCCTGACTAACTTCTTGAACCCTATGATGGAGTTTGGTTCCCAGTTACTACGGACCATCCACTTTGCTGATCGAACCCGGCAGCAGTCGATGACCCACAGCTGTCTTAGCGTCTCGTTTGGGTGTAGCTTATTGGATCTGCTCGTATATTTGCAGCATACAATCGACTCATTTTTCCGCGCTACATCGGCACCATTATCTTTGATTGCGATCGATCGCCATATGAAGCCGTTTTATGCGTTGATGACATCAGTCCAAGAATTTTGTGGAACTCAGGTAATTTGACAAATGCAATACAGCGGTAACATTGTTTATGTATTAGAACTTGCCTGCTGGAGCCAGCCTGCTGACAAAGTTATACAATCAAGTACTTGCGATCGATGATTTGAGATTCCAACCTCAAAACGAATTCTCACGCGCGTTGTGGATGACGTTGCTGGTGACAACAGCTGTGCCTTGGTTTGATATGTTGGAGAGCTGGCTCAACACCGGTGAGTTCAATGACCGATATCAAGATTTCTTCTTGGATGAACAACGAGAAGTCCAGACGCAGCGTCTTCCTTGCTTCCTTGATCTCCCTACAGCACGTTTGATCCTTCGTGCTGGACGTACCGATGGTTCATCCCCACCTCCGCAGCTCATCTCACTATCTTCGATACCTAAACCGTTGACTACATCATTGCTGCCTAGGAAAGAGATGCCAGCTGACGATCTACTTTCCTTGAATCCGTTGGCAGATCCTGAGTTACACTTTCGACAGCAACAATTCATACGTGCACTGGATCTTTATAAGACTTCAGAACAAGGCTCAACAGTATCAGTACTTCCACCTCTCGTAACCATTTTGAATGAACAATTCCTTGATCCTATCCGGCGACACTGTTGTGACCTTCTGACTAAACCTTCGGAAATTGTTGTCTCCAGCCGCCATTCTATTGTGGCGACCCCTGCACGGCATGACATATTGTTCACTTTTTGGGATGATCACGAACAATTCTACCCAACGTCCTTTACCACCGACGACGACCTTACACCGTTTCTCATCTCAGAATTTTTAAGGTCGCAGCAACTGCCATAATTGTGCAATTTTTTTTAAATATATACGTAGTCTGTTGATTTTAGGTTAGCGTGTTTTCTGTAATGGTCAGCTGTCTGAATGATTCAATCACAGAGTACATGTTGTTGTGCTGCTTCTTGATGAGGCGTCGCGTTTTGATTTCATCTTGAGAAAGGGGCGAGGATTTGGGTGGTGAGATTGCTGCTGTCGCAGGATCCAAGTTTTCCAAAATGGCGGACACCATTCCCTTGTTAGTCAACCGTTTTAAGGGTAGCGGAGTTTCTTGGAAACCAAGCAAGGACATGTGTACCGTGTGGCGGTGGGCATGTGACATCCGGATCTTCAGAATGACGCGCACTTGGTCAAAAAGCTTGAATTGGATTGATCGTGGTAAAGTAGCACCATGTACCGTTAGATTGTTGGGTACCTGGGTTTCCAAAGTACACCCTGGAATGTTTTGCTCGTCTACAAAGGAGTTAGCTGCTGACAACGTTATAATATATTACAGTATTACCATCCCCCACTTTGTCAGATATCAATGATAAAGGTATGATCACATTGTCATCCTTGTCTTTTAAAAAGACTGGACCCTTTAAACCAAGGCTTAAAAAATAAATAAAGTAAGCCTTTCGGTACCGGCTCTTCTTGATATATACCTGGGCACAAACACATAAAATCCATTTGATCGGAGTTCACAAATGATGCCTTGCTTAACAAGAGGCACACCTTGGCTCTACACAGCGAAAGAGAGTAATAAAATTAGACAAATCATGAAAGGGTAAATATCTTGCCTGACATACATGCTGTATTACATACATGGCTTGGAAGAGCTCCATGGAATCCTACAAGATGAAATACGACATAAAATACAGGAATAATGGACAGGAGGCTTACACGTTGAGCTAATTTTGATTCTCGAGATCTAATATTGAGATTATCACAAATCTCGGTCAATTTTGTATCGTGGTACATAGCAGAAGTCGCTCCAGCATCGGCCTCCTTGGCAGAGACGTCTCCAATGACCATCAGCAATTGGCGATGGACGACGACATCAGCATAGCGTCGGATGGGGGACTACAAATATTTTAAAAAGTCAAGGTGCTGAGCTTTTTTGAAGTGTTATAGATTACAGTAAAATGCGTGTAAAAATCGAGAGCAAGTCCATAATGGCTGTATTGATCTACATTAAAACGGCCAGAGGATATGTATCTATTTAACGGAACGTTTTCCGTCAGATACGTTCTAGAAAAAGATACAAAAGTTGTTACCCAGCTTCATTCATAGCAAACGTGGCCATGGTCTTGAACATCTGCTCCATATTAGGATTGTCTTGGCAACTTTGACCAATGACATGCAGTGACTTCGCCAAAGCTCCATTGGAACTGAAATCAATTGTAAATCCCTTTGAAAATCGAGTTAAAGGTATTAGGTGTTAAAGTGGGCCAAGGCACTTTTACCTTAGTAGCCGCAGCTTGGATTAGCTGGCGAAATTTGTGATTACCGGGAGCTGGGTGGTGACGCAAGAGAGCTGATTTACGAAAGCCTTCGTAAACCCTGCGGCCCACGGCGGCATTAGCCAGGATCATGGCCTCTGCCACCAAGCCATGGATCTCCAGCTCACCTTTTGGTATTACATCCGTCACTTGGTCCTTGTTCATGATCTTGAATTTTACTTCTGCACTTGCTAATTCCAATCCACCTTGCTGTGTGCGTCGCTCCTATTACAAAAAAAAAGGGAAGTCAGAAAAGCAAATTATTTTTGACCAGAATATATATTCATGCCCGAAAAACACGCAGTATTTTAGCCAGCAATTGGACCTTGGGTTGTAAGCGACGACAAAGTTGGATATCTAAACACGATGCCACGGAGAAATTGCAGGGATATCAGACTTTTGCATTTGTACTGCTCACGCTGCTCTACCTAAACCAGTTGCCTTGGCCTGTCCGTTTAGCAGCTCTTGCGCTTGCTCGTACTCCATTTCACATGCTGATCGAATCAGTGTCCTACCGAACCATGTGTCTACTACATTCAGAGAGGCGTCCAACGTCCAAAGTACAGACACTTAAAATAAAAAATAATTACATCAACATTGTTTGGGCGCTGATAAGTGGCATACCAGCATATCGATCGACGTGGTGGCGTAGCGAGCATACTTTTTCACTCAGCACTGAAGGCAACATGTCAAATCGGCGATCAGCCAAATATACAGTGGTCCCCCTATCAAATTGGTCTATTAAATATTTGACCTTGGTAAAACTGTCACTTATAATACCTAGCTCTTGCTTCTAAATCTGTCTTCGAGTTCTCATTAACAAAATAGGTGACATCTGCAATATGCACTCCTAGCTGCAGCTTGCCGTCATTCAAAGTTTCCACAGAGAGTGCATCTATAAAAGAAAAATGAGCACAAAGGCGGTCACAAAGCCACATATGAGAAATCTTGCGAACCATCAATATCCTGGCAATTTGGGGGATCAATGCTAATAGACGAAAAGCCAACATGGACATAAAATTAAGCAACTAGTAACTGAGCCTGATTCTCATAATGTGTACCTGAAAACGGTCAAGGAACGAAGGTCACGACGTCGAGCGATTTGTTCGTTTGAAGGAGTCCAGGGTTGTTCAGGTGTATCAATGGGCATCTCTTTTATACTTGCTTCACTAAACGCCTTTGTGGCTTGCGAGACAGATATCCCATGTTCGACAAGAATGGCTGACATTTCTGTATCCAGTTGGTGAATTGGTCCTGAGAGAGATAGAAGAGAGAAAGAAGATAATACCGTCTCAGTATAGTACATTTACGCTCACTGGTGTGACTACACCGCTCTTACCAAGGGATCGTACAAAATGGCCATTTGGATATTGGGAATTCACAGGCCTAGTGCAAGCAAAAGATGAGCGAGTATTTCGACGTTGTCGTTTACCGAGTCCTACCAATGATCGATACGCACAACGATTCGTTGGTTATTTATCAAATGGGAATTCTGATATCGGATCCGGATCTTGGGTATGGTGGGGTCCAAGGGAATCGCCAGATGGAACGAGCCACTACCTGTTTCGTCATTTTGAATCGTTGCAACATATGGTCGCCAGTTTCGATTCAAAACGCCAATAATTTTGCCCGTTTTACGCTTCTGATTGCTGGATTCACCATCACCAGCGTCGTCTACAAGGTTGAATAAGCAGTTCAGCCGCCAATGAGGGGGGTTGTGATATACTACCTTGTTGATTTGGGCCGTGCGACACTCGGTTAAATGATGACGTCCATTGGCTTTGCGGGAGCAATTCCACCACCACCAGGTCACCATGTACTAAAAAAGTAGAAATGGAAATCCCGCATCAAAATCTATGGCATTATAACCGAGTTGGCTATTTTTTACCTGCTCGGTTTTGATTATCATTGCCGATAATTAAGATGGAATCTTCTTGGTCCACACTGACTTGAGCTTGCTGTCTATCAGAGCTGCAGCGGAGAATACCTGAGAAGTATCGCCCTGATTTAATCCCTACATCTAACTCATCCATGCTCTTATACTAATTTTATGCATACGAAATAAATGCGTTTCTGAATCGGCCCTGACTTATATTCTTTTTTTTTATGCCATTGTTTACCTCAACGTAGCCGTGGTTGTCAGGAGAGGAAGAAGCATTTGCCTTTCCTAGATGAATACGATCCCAGTCATCTTCCAGAGTAACATCGGCAAGGACCTGGACAAGAGACTGGAGAAGCTCGTGGTCAGGGTAATAGATATTTAAAAATTGCTGCATGGACAGGGTGCGTATTTGGCCATTGGCAAGGGGCGAGTTACATTGGCCTTGGAATTCTGAGAGCAATACAATGGGGTGTTGCGTGTGCTGCTGGAACCAAGATGCAAGAGCCAGGTGACAACGCCAATTGTAAGTTTCTTTGGATTCGTCTGGTTTGCGCTGTTGGGTAGTGCCAGCGAAGATTTCATTGTAAAACAGGATACTGCTATGACGCGGGTCATTCAAAATTTGGCGCAGTCGGCGATAAGTTTTGGACTTGTCATGCTGATCGAGCTGCCCAACAAATCAAAACAAGACCAATTGAAAACATGACAAACTATTAACCCTCGAATTCATTCAGTAAGCATTGTTTACTTACGTTCACCATGATCGTTTGGCTAATTATCACGTTCATTATGTCTTCATGTTCTAGGATCTCTAGATATTTCAAAATCACCTACAACAACAAAAACACGGTGAGGGAACTTTCCACAATCTTACCACAATATTGATTACAGAGAGATCGGGGATGATATAAAATGGAGCCTTTTCATCCAGCAACTGTGGTTGCTCATTACAACACTGAGTACATCCATCCATCAAGCACGGAATATCATCTCGTATGTATTCTATATTAACAGGTATGAGCATGAGGTGTGCGATTGTGAAGTTGTGTGTGTGGACTTACTTTCACGCACTTGCTTAACAATGCCATGACTCTTTGCTTTTCGAAAAAATATGCGCTCAGATTTCAGTGTCATATTTCATTCAAAAAAAAAAAATGCAGGTGCACGCAAGAAGAAAGAATGCCAAAAATGAGTCTTAGTCCATCGGACATTCAAATAATTCACACGCAATGAAGCAACAGTGTTTCGTTTTAGTTTTGGAAGGTTAAGCACCGAAACGGATTCGGTAGGTTGCTTGTTAAGTATCTCCTCACTTTGTCTCAAATACTCATTATTATTTTTATCATGAATAATGGTGCCATTATTACGTTTAGCAGTCAGAATCACAGCAGTGTGATAACTGTGTAGTTAAATCCTTCGACTTTTTGGTTCCCTGATATCCAAATTCAAGTCAGTGTTGTCAATTATCACGATACAATCATCATTGTTATAGAGGGCGATGGCTTCGTTGAAAAGTTTCTCCATGTCGATTCCTTTGGCGATCTTCAACTTCAGATTGTTAACATCGTCTTTTTGCAAGACGTTCTGCAGAGATCACGCTGTTCGCAATTTTCTGAAGCAGTAGAGATCCAAGGCGGTATCCAGTGTCGTTATTTCCATTATCCCATTCACAGAGTGTGATGACCGTGTATGGTCGCGTTGAAATGTCATCAGTTGGTTCGTTAAATCCTCGACAAGCGAAGTAAGTTGATTGTTTATGGAAGCGGGTGCGAAGCTGTCGAAGTTGGAAGATCACATAGTAGCTAGAAATTTTGTTAGTATGTCCGCGTTTAGCGATATGTTGTGCACTCTCCCAAGCAGATTTTTCACAAATATTTTCGTTGCAAACGCTCTTTCGTACGTATTTAAGATGATGTTGGAAGTTACTGGGCCAATATCAGGTTTGTTATCAATGTCGATACGTAGGCTTGATGCAACCAGCGCGCTGAAAATTTTGGTACCAATGACCAATTTAAGGCCGTCCACATCATTATACGATGTCGGCCAGACATTTCGATATCTTGTTGTTTCAGGGGGTAATGATGTTGGTGCCATAGTCTCTTTTTTCACTCGAAAGCTCTCCCTATGAGCATCGAGCGATCTTCGCCGGCCAAAGACCTCAATAGAGTTGACAATAACGGCTCTACCATTTGATGTGTCCATGAGGATTATCCCCGCCAACAAACGACTGCATGCATAACGCATTTGGGGGAACATTGACCAATCTTCATTGAGAAATCTTGCCATCCCATTATCAAGTTCTTGATATTGCAGGTTGAGTAGCATTTCGCATATGGACCGAAGATAAGAGTACTGTACCGGTGTTTGTCTGGGTAAACTTATAGCTGGACTTGATAAAAAAAGAAAAAGGAAACAGTATAGAAAAACCTTTATTTGATGTTAGTGCACTATTAGGGGTTATTGAAATAGACTTACCACTATAAGCAAGTGGTTTTTGTTATACGTGCAAAAAAAAGGAAAAGAGGAAGAGAAAAAAGGAGAAAGAGGCAGGGAAAAAAAAGGGGGGGGCAATGTCAATTCTTAACACCCGGTACCTACTAGAACAATTTACTTTCCTCATCTGCAGAAGAGGCTGTTTGGTCTGGAAAGAAAAAGGAAACAAAAAAGCAAGTTAAAAAACGACACGACATGCGTTGAATAGCATTACGAGATTCAGGTACATGGTCTGGAGAGGGAGGGCACCGTCGATACTTCCAAGGTCGTATCTCGGCTGTGTCCAAGCTAACGGCTACAGCGCAGTCGTCCTCACAATTGTTGATGCATACAGGCACAAGATTGGCATCCTCGAGACGTTTTTTGGCAAATGTCTTGTTTTCTGGTGTTGGACTCAGCGAATATATGGCGCAACTCGCAACACCCTGAGAAAATATTACAGCCAAAAAAAAAAAAAAAAAATAAAGTGGAGAAGCATCCCGGTTGTCACGTCGTTGGCATTTAACACGAGAATGCCCACTTTATCAAAAAAAAAAAAATAAAGTGGAGAAGCATCCCGGTTGTCACGTCGTTGGCATTTGTCATGAGAATGCCCACTTAATCAAAAAAAAAAAAAGCCGGCGGAGAAAAGAAGGTCGACGCTTATGCCCAATGAGAGACGTGTTGATGACTGGGGAGGGGTTTGCATTCAACAGGACCGTCTGTACCTGTGAAAAAGAGATATTTTGAATAAAGGAGACAGAAGAAGATTGTCTTTCATTCTAATAAAGAGGGAGGCGGCTGTACCAAACGTACCAAACGTAGCGGATCAAACGCGTCGTATCTTGGAGCCTGGCATCAAAAAAAAAGACAAAATCAACCCCTGGGAGAACACGCCAAACATGCTCTACAACATACCAAATAATATACTTTTCAATGCATGATAGATCTTCACAACTCAATTCTCACGTATTTTTCCACCTGTCCCTTTATGCTTCTCTACGACATTCATATTCATTGGCCAGCACTGAGAAAAGAGTAGCCAGGCTTGAGAAAAGAGTGGCCAGGCTTGAGAAAAGAGTGACCACGCTTGAGAAAAGAGTGGCCATGATAAAATAAAATAGAGTGGCCAGGCTTGAGAAAAGAGTGGCCATGTTAAAATAAAATAGAGTGGTCAGGCTTAAGAAAAGAGTGGCCAGGCTTGAGAAAAGAGTGGCCAGGCTTGCGGGAACCGGCCGAATAGCGCAAGGTGTTCTTGTGGAACATTGCGCGTGCGAGTGGTAGTCCCGGGATCATCGAGCGATTTAACACAGAGCAAAAAGAATGTACTGTTTGCACTTCCTGGGCTTGCAAAGTGCGGGCACTTTCGCTGATAAAAATCAACTTCAGGAAGAAGTACGTCTTCTTGACAAGGTCGTTGACAAGCCGGACGTGCTCTTCAAGGGCATTGCGTGTACCTTGGACCCATCCTCATCATTCAAAGATGTCTTCACTGACAAATAACGCTTCCGGACACCTTGTCTTTGAGGGGGGATGGTTTTACCTATTTCAAGAGTTTGTGAAAGGCTAAACAGTTTCAAATATTTATCAAGTCAATAACAGCCGGAGATATAAAAGGCAGAGAGACTCCTTGGTGACATTGGTGTTCGCACTGCAGTTTTTACTTGACCCGAATATGAATCATACGTTTACTCCGCAGGAATTAATTGACCATGCCAGGCAGTCACCCTTGATGCTTGCAGACGTGGTGAACACGGATATATGGGAAAATGTGCTCTAAGAGCATACCTTGCGAACGCATTCTGTGCATCATGTGAACTTGAAGCCAATCAGCCGCCCTCACATAGCTTGTGCAACTACCGAGCCCCTGCATGTTATTAGCCACAGTCAGAGGACTCTGTTATGATTTTCTCTTCTTCCTCATCTGATTTCAAAATCATTTATAAAAACAAACCACTTCGAACCTCGTATTCCTACACATCACAGCTACCTGACAGATGCCCAAAAACTGGATGCCATTCGTCGTATGCAACAAGCCTTTGGTATCCGCGAAGCATGCTTCATGGTGGGTGGGAATTTTCAATACCCCCACAGTGCTTGCATCCTTCGCATTCAGTTCAATGATGGCACTTCAATGAACCTGTGCCGTACGTGCAGAAGAGACCAACTAGACAGAGAGGCTTCCTATGGATTCCAGCATAGAGGGCGGCCCCTGCCCCATGCAATCTCAGGACGACAATGCCGGGCCGTTTTTGATTACCAGCCGCAAGCAGCTGAACGCGTGGCCGAGGTTGTTCGGGTGAGCAATGGGAGAACATTCACCGTAAAACTTTACAGCACCAACGATGTCATTCGTTCGGCTAGAATTTTACATGGTGGAACGGTGGAAGTGCTGGCAAGCGTAGATAGGCTCCTGCATCCCCCTCCACCCATAACATTGCACATTTTGTCCCCGCTGTCACCACTGCCCCACCAAATTGCTCTCCCCCCTTTTGCCTCTCCATCCTCCACCGCTCCTTCTGTCCAGACGTCGCCACCAGTTTCTTCTGCCTCGCCCAATTCATCTACTTCTTCATCTCCCAACTGATTTTGATGTGCTACCTGTTGTAGTTATTAAAAACCATCGTGGCTCGTATATTCGTTTCTTTTTTTCGTCATGTCCTTCCCATCGATCATCCCTTCTTAACACCACCCCACTTCATACTTCCCAACAACAATAGAAATGTCGAAATTACAGGTCCGCGTGACTGACAACAATGCCTCACAGGTAAGTCAGAATGGTGATTTCGGGGTTAGTTTTTTGAAACAAAATCAAAATGGCAAGGGTACGGTGGAGAGCTGTGGTGCATTATTGGCTAAGCTTGCACGGATCCCAACAATGCCACCATGGTGTAGTCATGCCATCCGCATTGCTACACGCTTCTCGTAAAAATAGGTGAAACGTCGTGGTGCGGCGTTGGCAGGAAGAGGGTCAGTATAAATTGCAAAAAGTACTGCCGATTGATCAGGTGCAACGTTATACTTGCCGACATACACTTCGTGATATCAGCCTCTTCAACGGTTTGTTAAGGTACTTGAACACAGAAAAAGGCTCCTCGTCGACATTTCGCGATCAGCAATTTCGACAAAGCTGGCGGGATGGACCAGTCAAAGAAGACATCGTCAGTATGCAATCAGAAGAAATCGCCACCCGTGGTCCAAGATTGAAGCAATGTTCACATATTCCAAATTGATTCTGCAGCATGCAAATCGTTCTGTACCGATCGTATAGAGTCATCACAGATGGATCGTCTATGTTCGGGTTGTAAACATGATACGTCGCAAGCGGCTGATCCCATGCCTGCAAGCTCATAACAAGCGTCATTGTGGCATATGACAGTGGCGCAAGTTGTAAAAGCTCATGTGGTCCCTGCTGCCCAATGAACAAGGGAAATACGTCAAGGGAAGCCATTTTACAGTAAAATAATAAACGCGGTTATCCCTGCGGTAGAATGAGTTTTCTAACCCATGCTCTGGTATGATTGATCCTAAGATTATTTCCTGACCGTAGTTTCAAGGCACATGCTACAAGCTGTACTTACTCCCATCGTTTGCCAGGTCTTGCTAAGACGTCACTAACCTCTTCGATCCTGTTCTCCATTTCGACGAGAACAGCCTCCAGGGCTCCGGTAAGCGAGAACACTTCATGGCCCTTGCCAAGTAGAGACGCTTTTTCTAAACGAATTGGCTCTCTTCTTGACATTACCAAGCTTCAACTGTGCTGATATCACGAACGGCATCATTCAAGCATTGCTAAAAAAAACTACAGGAGTTTTTTTTTTGGTTTTTTTTTTTTTGTTACGTGAATGCTTTTGTTCGCTGGGAGCGCTTCTGTTTCCGTCGTAGGATACTGCTACTGTGAAAAAAATATCACGCTAACCCTGAAGCTGACTTCAGGATGATGACGAGTGCCTTTTTAAGTCTGCCCATGAAATGTGGAGTGTTCAAGTTGTCATTTTGTTGGTTCATTATCACAAGCCTTGCACCTTGTCCTCAACCAATCTTTTTCTTAAATCGGATTTTCAGAATTGAAAACAGCTTTTTCGGTCTCGCCAAAGTCCATCGAACATTTTTTCACATTACGCTACAAATGATGTTTGATTTTGGTGATTCGTAACGACAAGTGAAAAGAAAGTCAGACGCTTGTCCTATTTTTTGATATCAGTGCTTTTTTGCAATGTGGCGTCGACTATCAAGAAAATCTTGACATGGGAAGCGAAAATCAATCAGCAAAGCACAGAGCCAGTGCGTTATCACCGCCCACCCACTTCCACTAGTGCAATGTTGTACTGGTTTATCTCTGGAGGAATTTCATCCGACAGGCACCCATTCCATCACGCCGATATCCAATCTAAACTCATCGACTCCAAACCAATAAACCACGAGAAAGAGAAATTAAAATCGCTAGCCTCTGAGTGAAGTCGTGACAACCAGTAGCTAACTTGAAACAAATATTTGACATCTGGGAGACACCAGCATCTGTGTTACTGTGGCCGAAGGAACCACGTGCAAATCTTCACAGTCAAACACTGGAATCATCAGTGACAATCTCCTTTTTTTTGCCGTAACCAAGCCGTTTTGTTTATTTTTAATTTACTCTCACGCCCCCCCCCCCACCTTGCTCTCCTTACAAGTCAGTTTTTTCGGATGATCCTAGAATTTTTCTTCTTTCTGTCTTTTTATTTCAACAAATCCGTTTCACCGTTTTTTGTACCACATACCCATCTTTCATAGAGAAGGAACCTCCCTCAAGATGAAATTCTCGAAAGTCTTGGAAACAGAATGCATACCTGAATGGAGAAAGGCATATGTTCAGTACAAAGGCTTGAAAAAACTCTTGAAGAACGTAGAAAAGGTAAAGAACTCTGAAATTTAGAAAGATTGGCTCACTTTTTTTTTTTTAGGTCAGAAAGGTCAGTGAGCAAAAAGCTGCATTAGAGTTAGCCCACCCCATGTTTCACGATGAGGACGATGATCTGGATGGCTTCCATCAAAGCGGATTGACATGTTGCACACAACCGTGGTCACTGTGGCGTCCTTCTACCAGCATGTCCGTGATCAGACAATGGACAAGTTCTCGTAGAGGCGATTTGTTTATTCCCTGTTCGCACTCAGGTACCACGGCCTAGCATATTTTTTTTACAAAGCAATTTCATTTTTTTTTAATAGTATCAATCGAAAACCCCATGGCCATGCCAGTTTGGGACGAGGTGTTGCTTCACGCTAACGATTCTGAACGACAATTTTTTGCACTGCTCGATCGAGAACTTGATAAAGTGTCGGTTTTTTACAATGGTAAGATGCAAATGATTATTTTAAAAAGGTGAAAAATCTCCTGCTCTCGAAATGTTCTCAATTTGGCCAAAATTTATGCCCAACACAGATAAAGAAGCAGAGGCAAAAGCAAAATTTCAATCTCTGGAGGTTCAAATCAAATTGATAGCAGATTATGGTCAGCATTTGCTCGAGATAGGAGTATGTCCAAAGGCTATTCAGTCGGATCCCATTAACCGGTCTCCTTTCTTCACCATCTTTAGCCACCTCTATCACCATACCCAGCCCTTTTTCAATCTAGACATCACAGAAATGTCCCTTCCTTTGTTGGCTCGGCTTCCGACCCGCACATCAGTTATAGCGTATGTCCAGAAGAAGAAAAATGCACCTGATGATTCACCTCCCTTATTCTTTCTTCAAGGTGGCAAGGAACCGTCTCAAAAAGGCATTGACCGAGTTTTACCGTAGCCTAGAATACTTGGGCTCGTACAAGGTAAGGCAGTACAAAGGAGTAACTGCGTTTCTTATGTTGATTGTCATAGAAACTGAATCAGCTAGGCTGCCAAAAAATCCTCAAAAAGTTTGACAAGGTGTCTGGTTGGAAAGCAAGTCATATCTACATGGATCGGATAAAAAAGCGACATTGGTACAGTTCAACAGTGATTGGAAAGATGACCGATGACACCGAGGCTTTGTATATAAATGAATTTGCAGATGGTCATCGTCGTCGGGGAATGCGAAAGCTGCGAGTTCCTGAAAAGCTAGAGAGTTACAATGGCACTTCCTGGCGTATCGGTCTCTTTTTGGGATTGGCCCTTTCTCTATTATTCCAAGCTCTTTCGGTGGTTGCCGATCCAAGTACAGCAAGACAATTGCCCAATGCCTACACCAACTTGCAAATATACGCCTGTTTTTTACTGCCTATTCTCTTTTCATTGGGATTTTCACTGGACCTGGTGGTCTGGCACAGGTTCCGTATCAACTACAAGTTTATCTTCGAACTCAATCCAAGAACCAATATGGATTACCATCAATTTGCTGAAGTAATCATTTCAAAAAAAAAAAAGTGTCAACGTTTCTCAATTAACTTTCGTTATTTATTCAAGCTCCCTGCAAGTCTACTTTTGATATCCAGCGCAGTGATGTACCTTGACTTCACCCAATGGCAATCCCAATGGCTACCGTCCGAACTATGCCCTCTGGTGCTCTTCATCATCTTACTTGGGATCATGCTGTGCCCTTTTCAAATTCTCTATTTTGAAGCGCGTAAATGGCTCGGGGTCGTTCTAACTCGCATTTTCCTTAGCTATTGCTTTCCTGTGGAATTCCGGGATTTTTTTATTGCTGACGAGCTGAATAGCCTGGCATACTCTTTTTGGACGCTGTCATACTTTTTCTGCGCCTACTCGTGGCATTGGACCTCGCTAGGGGACCGCTGTCGCTTCTCCACTTCGTGGCTGACTCCTGTGCTAACGTCTTTGCCTCCTTGGTGGCGTCTACTACAATGCTTGCGTCGGTACAAGGACTCTCATGAGCAAGTTCACCTGATCAATGGAGCAAAATATATGAGTAGCATCCTGTCTACTCTAGCATCCGGCATCCGTCGCATATACGGTATGCCAATATGACAAAGAGTCATAACATTTATTCCATTCATTTGTTTCCACAGGCGGTACCTGGTCACTCTATCTCTCCTTCATCATGTCCATGATCAGCTCCATTTATACTTCGACTTGGGATGTCAAAATGGATTGGGGATTGGTTCAGCCTCGTTCCGAAAACTGGCTACTTCGTGATAACTTGGTGTTTAATCGTTGGGTAAGTAAATAAAGTTTACATCTCATATTTTCAAACACTGAGCGTTTTTGTTTTTTATAATTCTTGATTAGGTGTACTACGTAGCGGTGCCCATCAACATCCTTCTGCGGTTTGCCTGGACACTCACCTTTGCCGGCCTGCCTCTTCACTCTGATATTCTCAATTTTATCTTGGCTGTAATGGAAGGCATCCGGCGGATCCAATGGAATATTTTCCGTTTGGAAAATGAACATATCAACAACTGCGGCCAATTCCGTGCAATCAAGGAGATTCCATTGCCGTTTGCCATTTTGGATTTGGATAATGAAGGGGAGACGAATGCTGTCAAGAGCAGCCAGAAGGCCATGTCGCATCAATACCAAAACTCCTGCGAAGACCCAATCTATCCTACCCTTCGTGGCCGTCGCCCGTCTAGTGATTGTAATGTGCAAGGTTTAATGATGTCACCCTCTTCGCCTATACCTATGCGATTGGGTCGGGATACATCTACACGCCACTCTTACCATCATGATGTCTCATTCTATGGAAGACGAGATTTTGAGAACAGGGATGAACGAGATGAAGCCGAGATCTTCTCGTCTTCTTACCATCCTCGACACATATCGGCCCAATCCATGCCGCTGGATGGACTGACTCGGTTTTGGAGCCTTAGCGAAGGTGGCCATGCCATAGACATTAGTGATACAGAGCAAGATGATGATTTTGACAACAGTGAAGATGATTATCAATGAAGAATCTCTCCCATCTTGGAGTAGCTCGTCCCAGCAGTGTTTGATAACAGTAAATGTGAACGGGCGTTTTTCGTTAGTAACAAACCAGAATATCGAGTCAACTCTGTCATCTGAGAATAGTAAACCGTCTTGTCGTAACTTTTTTTACCTGGAGAACGAAGGTACCATATATGCGGGCAAGAAAAATGGCAAGAGTTATAATTTATGATCACGAGAATGGAGGTGCTTCAAACGTAAAGGTGAGTCTGGAGACAAATAAAATCTTCAGGGATGCGACGTCACCCTACGTACTGTGAATAATAATCTACAAATTACGCTTAGGAAACCGTTCCTGATCGCTAGGCACCGAGAACAGCGCTTGAGATTTACCCTGATCCATAAACAGTGAATTGACTCATTGGTGATATAATCGAGGCTGATACTATGAAGATGGCCAGCCATGAAACTTGTCCTACGATATTTGATTTTAAATTTACCCAAAATACAGTATAATCTTCAAGCAATATCGGATTTTATTTGAGCCATGAATAAATCTTTATCTTGTACAAGTCAATACACCCCAAATTTGCATACGATGTACAGAATTAGAAGCTGCGGAATTTTAAACTGATAAAGTACACTCACCCACACAGAGAGAAAGCATCAAACACTTACTACAACACAACACATTGCCATTCAAGCCTTGGGAACTGGTCTGTGACAGGAAGATTGAACGGATTGCACCGATAGCACGGTTGGTTATCTATTAGCTTGTTCCTTTTTTTATTTATTTATTTCATATAGGCTATGTAAGCGCCAATCTGTTTGGTACCTTAACGTACCAGTGCTGTATTTTACAGTGAATTATAAAGGTAGGAGTTTTGTCGGGCTAAAGTATGATCGTATTGAACTGCCAACCTGTTAAGCGTCCGAGCCTTGTCGAGATCTTTTTGACAGCCGGGGACCTGACCAAGTCGATAGAATTCTGCGAGTTTGTAAAGTGCTTGGGCATAGTTTCGATGGTCTTCTTCATCCCAAAGGTCACTATCTTCGTCATTGTCGACAGACTGTGATAGAGGGAGATTGGTTGCGACCAATTTTCCATACCAGGAATATGCAGCTACGAAGTCCTTTTCAACACCGAGGCCGGTTTCAAAACAGTAGCCTAGGTCCAAGTACGCTTTTTGCACGCCTTGATCGGCAAGGGTAAGTAGGGTGTCGATGGCTGAGGCAGGGTCAGCGGTGATGCCACCCCAGCCATACAAGTGGTATCGGGCAATGGTCAGGTCACATAAGGCCAGGCCAGCATAGCCCATGGTAGGCTCATCTACAGCAAATGAGCGATCGGCGATTTGTAGGTATTCAGTGCGTGCGGCGCAGAAAAGATTAAATGCCTCGATGCTGGGTTGATGTTGATGTAAAAGACGAGCAAGAGCCAGTTGGGCTAACCAGGTGTCTGAGTGATAAGGGGAAGGTTGAGCAGTGGCAAAGTCAATAGCCATTTGGTACCAATCCTTGGCTTTGGCATTACACGGCGTGACAAATATCCCGTGTTCATAATAAGAGCCAAGGTATAAGCAGGCCTTGACGTCTCCTTGCTGAGCAGCTTGGCAAAATAGATCAAATGCCTTTTCAAAATCCTGCGGCACAAGGATATGAAATGAAGGGGAGGGCGAGTCCCTCCCAGAATGATACATTAGGCCCATGGTGCATTGTGCGAGACAGCAGCCAGCCTGAGCCGCCTTGGTCAGCCATTGTACCCCAAGCTGAGAATTTTCGCATGGTGTTTGCAGATATAAGATACCGAGCTGAGTCATAGACATTAAGTGACCATGATGAGCAGTTTGTTCCAGAATTAAACGCGCATCATTGGGTGAGCCCTCAAGCAGCAGTGACATTCCCCATTCATACATCGCTCCTGGGTGGGAGTGGTTGCTACGCTGCACAGCCATCTGGAACCAATCTACAGCTGTCATTTTTTCGTCAGGGTTGTTAATGGCTGAGACTCGGTCATTCTTGATTAAGAGCCCAATGCGGTACATGGCCTCTGGGTCGTTGTGCCTAGCAGCTTCCCGGTACCATTTAAAGGCTTCCGAGTGATCAACAGATGTCCCCCATCCCATTTCGTAACACTGGGCGAGAGAATTATACGATTCGACACATTGCTGTTCAGCACACTGCTGCAAAGTCTATGGTTGTCAAGAAAGTAAACCGTCAGCTTTGTTCCATACTTGTTTTGATCTCCGCACCTGAAAACCAGCATGCTTGTCGTTGGACACGCCACAGAGATTGGACAGTTGATATCGAGCACACATAACCTGGGCTAGGGTATGTTCAAGGCTAGCGGCCTGGGAGAAATAGGTGTAGGCTGCTGCATACTGTTCTTGCAGGTGCCAGGCTTGACCTGCCATGAATGCGGCTTCACGATGGCCCATTGCAGCTGCCTGCTCAAAACACTTGATGGCGAGTGCTTGTTCTTCGTCTTTGCATTGCAAAAGTAAGGTTTCTTTATCGTCGATCAGTGGCTCGGCTTCACCATCGCTGTTGAGAATACTACTGCCTTGGGACGGAGAAGGTGAGTGATCAAGACAGGTAGGGTTGCTGAGGGAGGACATAGCAGCGACAAGTCCGGCTTGATGAATCTGGCCCAAAAGAACCAGCGATTCAGCATCACCAAGGCCGGCAGCATCAACTAACAGGTTTAGCGCACGGTGTAGATCAATTTGAGGTCGATGGTGATCATGCGAAGTGTGGTAAAACGATGAAGGTGATGGTAACAGGAGCTTAGCGATACAGCGCATAGAAATGACGTGGCCCATATCAACGGCTTTTTGCCACCAAGCGATTGCTATTTCGTATTCCTTGGTTTCATATGCTATCTGACCCAAGGCCCAATGGCTATCAGCATAACGCTGAGTAGCAGCTTTAGTGAACCACTGAATTGCAAGATTGAGGTCAATATCCACGCCCAGTTGACCCCGCCAGAATGCCATAGCTAGGGATCCGAGTGATTGAGAGAGAGAGAGAGAATGTATAAGAGCTCAGTTATCAATAAAAACATATTTACCTAGACGATGTTCAGACTCGGCATGACTTTTGTTAGCAGCAGTTTGTATGTGAATGAGAGCGGTTTGTTGGTCAGGGTGGGTGCCTTGACCAAGCTCATGCATTAGACTGATTTTATGCAAGGCATCCATGGACTGGGCTTCTTTGTAAGATCGGTTGAACCAGTATAACGCATCTTCATAACTTTGTTCTGTGCCATTTCCATGGTAATAACAGTCAGCTAGAAGAAAACTGTTAAAAAAGGGAGGGGATATGTGATCTTGGGAAGACTTTACCAATCCAGTAAAATGATGGAGCGAAGCAATCAACGGCAGCCAGGCGCTCGAGGAAAGTAAACGCATCGTGCTTGGGATAAGCATGGTTCACAGTGTGCACTTCATTCTCTAAGTAGTTGAGACAGTACCTAGCAACCATCAATCGAGCCGTACGACCAACTTTGGTGCAGTGATGTTGTGGATCTTGGGCAGCCAGACGGTAGTGCTCATAGGCTGATTCATAACGATGCAAACTATGATAAACTTGAGCAGCCGCTAGGTGACCTCTATGAAGTGAGAGAAAAAAAGACGTTGTATGTTAATCAAAGCGAGCTGTACAGAGTTTTTGAAGTAAACTTACAGGACAGAACCAAGATGCGCGACTTTGAGATAGCACTGTAGAGCTTGATCGTCGTTTTTCTGAATGGCATGGCCTCTTTCATAATAACTTCCAAGCATAAGGGTGGCTTGGATATCGTCCTGTTGGCTAGCTTTTCGTAAGAGATCCACGGCTAGTAAATGATCTTGGGTGACACCATAGAGGCCCTTGCTGTAGATGATCCCTAATTCGCGCTGAGCTTGTACATCATGAAGCAGCGCTGCCTTGCCATGCCATTTGATTAACTGTTCACGGTACCCAATGGCATGTTCATGAGCGCATTCGGCTGGGATTGTTGATAGGAGTAGGCGATACAGATTACCGAGCGCTGTCATGGCCCTGACCAGACCCAGTTGGGCAGCCTGTTCAAAGTACTGCGCAGCTTTTTCTAGATCTTTTGCACACCCTTCCAAGCCCTTGACATGATAAATCCCAAGGCTGTACAAGGCAGTCTTGTGGCCTTGTTTACCAGCTCGCTCGTACCACTCAAAAGCTTGATTGCGGTTCCTAGCTACACCTTTGCCATTGGACAGCATGAAGCCAACCTAAAAAAAAAAAAAAAAAAGGATGAGCCACTGGAAAGGATCACTTCTGATCATTGCCCGGGTTGTGAAGTTACCTGAAACTGAGCATCGCAATCACCGTGAGTAGCTGCGATACGATAGTGATCAAAGGCCAAGGTCAGATCAAGCGCACAGACATCAGGAATACCTTCTTCGTAACAGGCACCAAGCCAGTAATGAGCATGGCAGTCAGTAGTGTCATCGTGGGTAAGGGTTTGTAAGAGATGAAATGCCAGGGCGGGGTTGGCGGTACCAGACCAGCCATGCAAGTTGTATCGTGCAATCATCAATCGAGCTCGTTTAGAAGTTAGGGAAGAGGTAGGGTCGAGGCAGTCACTTTCAGCCACATGTGTCGCGCTTAATTGGAACCATTGGAGGGCATCCTTGTAGCGATGCATACGATGGCATAGGTTGGCGACCGCAAGCTGTGCGGTGGCCTGGAATGAGCTGGAGATGCGGGCAGCTTTTTGGTAGTATTGGAGGGCAATGTCTAAGTTTACGGCAGTGCCATGGCCATGTTCGTAGCAGGAACCAACCAAACCAAGGGCACGGACATCTCCATTGGAAGCCGCACGGCGGAACCAGATCAAGGCGGTTTTTTCGTCTCTGCTGTGTTGCTGCTGTTTATCGATACTATCGTCGGACAGCGTTGTGGGGTGGAGAAGTGATTGTGCATACATCAACCCAAGGACTCGTTGTGCAGGTGCAAAGCCAGACCGGGCAGAGCTCAACAGGTATTTGGCGGCCATAGCAAAATTTTGACCCAGGCCACGATCCCCAAGGTGGTAGTACAGACCAATCACGTAATTTCCGACAGGGTCGTTGAGCTGGGCAGCCATTTTGAAGTAGTCAAGGGCGACAGCCTGGTTCTTGGTAACACCATGTCCAGTTTCATGCGAGATGGCTAGTTTCAACATGGCACGTGTGTTGTTCTATATTTATCCCCCCCCAAAAAAAAATAAGCCGTTTGGTATCAATTTTTAGGAAGTATTTACCGTGAGAGTTGCCTTTTTTAACCATTCAATGCCTTGTTTGACTTGTTGGTGATCCATCAAACAAATGCCCAGCGCTGCTTGAGCATCACTGAAGAGCTGCTTTGCGCTTTGGTGGTAATGGTCAATGGCCAAGGTGATATCTCGCTCAACGACCAATCCTTTTTCATACAAGAAGCCAACGATAAAGTGGGCATATCTAGAAAGAGGTAGCGAACAAAACATCGAGGGCATGAGTATCTTGGTTGGCAACGGGCTATGGCTTACTTGTTGCCGAGAGAGGCGCTGGTTTGAAAGAGCGTCAAGGCTCGGTCAGGTAGTTCAGGCACGCCAATGCCGTGGAACAGCATCGAGGCAAGACGATACTGAGCAATGCTGACCATGTCGATGATCGCAGCAGGTTGTTTAGTCAGCTCGTGGGGTGGCAGAGCAGAACAGACAGCGGTAAACCATTGGCTGGCAGCTTGGTAGTCAATGGCTTGGACCGAGTTAGATTGCTCACTCACGCCTTTGAGATAGCAAAGGCCAAGAGGGTAGTAGGCAAACCAATTTCCGCGTTCAGCCAAAGATTGTAAAGTGGAAAAACCCAAAGACGCATTACGTGCTGTGCCCCACCCTTCCATCACACAGCGGGTAAGCCATACTAATGCTGCTGGGTCATTGGAGCGTTGATGCCAGACGTCAGCAGCCTGGTACACATCTTCAGGTGTTTCGGGCCCTTGATGGTCTTGCAATAGTTGATTGAAGATACCATAGGCATCTTCAGGGGTGGCTGACAATTGGTCCAAGATGGCGAGGGTGGCGGGCGTTAGAGGTGATGGTTCGGTGGAGGGCTCAGTAGGAACGCTGGCGTTTGTTTCGGCTGGCATCTGTGCCTTCTCTTGTTTTACTTGTTGCGTGGCTGAAGTTGTGTAAGGAGGTGGTTTGCTGAGACCGTTATTTTCGGGCCAATCTAGCATGGACTTTCTGGAGATGGTGGAGTAGTTTGTGATACTTGTGATGGCTGATGACGTGTTGGGGTCGATCTGCGAAAATAGGCCGGCCGAGGAAGTCCAGGTAGACACGCTACTTTGCATCCCACTTTCGTACAGACTGGAGACGGTGGACCACAGCTTTGACGAACTGGCGGAGGCGTTGCGACTTCTCTGACGACAAGGTTCGTGGCGTCGTGGTTCCGGTACGTCCATTGGTAGCACGTTATCTTCATCACCGTCAATAATATCCATATCCACAGTTACTTCAATATCCAGGCCAGGAAGGGAAGTTGACTTCACAGTGTCTTTAGGTATATTTGGTGAGGCAAGTGCAGGGGCAGGATCTGAAGCAGTAGGTGTTGTAGGCCTTGGTGTCTCACAAGGCTGGGTAACATTTTGTAGGCTGTCACGTTCTGGTAGGTGATGTGAAGAAGGTGGTAGGCTGGATTTGAAGTGTTTCGATGCAGGACGGTTTGAAAATTTGTATCGTTTTCTTGGTCGTTGTGCGTGAACGTTTTTGCTGTGTGTGGACCCCATTCTTCAGGTGAAGCTCAAAGCAGGGAGCACAATCAGTTGAGGGGGGGGGGGGGGAGTAGAGAGGAAAAGGGAAACTGAAGCTCGTTTTTTTTTTTTTTACTGAAATGTGAAAAGGGAATTAAGAAAAAAAAAAAAAGGCCTTTTGCTGTTATGACAGCAATGCCAATTTTGGACAGGTGAAAACAATTTCCCCAGTTTGGCTTTTGGCCTCCCATCCTTGGTGCTTTGACCAACAGCGCCTCTTTTTTCATGTCTTTTTTCTCTTAGCTTATCTCCATGACTTCATAGTTTGCGACAGCCAATGTTCACCAACCATGTAGAGCCGGTTGTCAACCAGTGTCAATCAAAACAGAATCGCAAGGCCAATTTCGATTGTTTCCTCGCGCTCTTATTTTTTTGTAAATGCCAAAGCTCTGCTGCGCTTTATGCTCACGAACTTTTTCACCGTAAAAATAAAAAACTTGCATGAATCTGAGGAAACCATTGTATTGACCTCTTGTTAGGTATGGCGACCATTCATTTGGCTTTGATCACGAGACCTTTCGCAGGTTCATTTTGATCACGTTGATTGACTGACGTTGAAACGGGTGGTAACGTGATCAGCGGGGGATTTTTTTTTCCTTTTTCCTTTCCTTCCTTTCAACAGAGGACCATTTGCTGTGTTCACAAAAGAAGGAAAAGGTGCAATGCCCATGTAGTTTTGTTATTGTAATATATAGAAAATAACAAGCAAATGAATCCAAACCACCGCATGTTATCCGACAATGTCACTTCCAAAAGAAGAAAAACTCTCCCAACTGCCTGCACAAAGCAATGGCCTGCCATGGCAGCCCATGCAAGTCAAGGACTTCTTTCCACAGCACTACAAAAACTCTAACTTACCCATGGACTCTTTTCTTGCTTCTAGGAAATGGACAGCATGACACTGCATACCCAACCTTTGCAGCCTTCACTACATGATCAGCAGGATCCACTCGGTCAAGGTGCCTCCCATTCTACGTCAGCTACTACAGTTGCAGCGTCCACTGTTGATGTACAATCCAACCTATGCATTGGTATGCTTAAGACCGAATTAGTTGCCAAGCAGCCTCTTTATTTTACAAAGGACGAAATGTACGAAGCTGTGCTAATGTCATTTGAAGGAAGACGCTGTGAGCATTATTGTAAGCACTCTCCCAATAGGACCGTCTAAATTCTCTTAATATCAAAATTAGACAGCTTACATCAACCTGTTTTTTTTTCTAACATCTGTTGAACGCTTGTCCCACCTAGCCTTCAACGTTACCAGTCGAACTCGACCTGTCAAATTCGTAATACGCCCCCCCCTTTTTTTTTTTACAAGTGTCTCTAACCTAATTCTTCCCCCCCATTCCCCTCTATTGAATAGTTTGGCTGGGTTCCTTTTCATGATACGAAAGTATTGGGCCCATTGACTGAACGAGGGTTCATTTGGTGGGATGCCCTGATTCCAAGAAACAAGATAAATCACTTGCGCATTCCATTTTACATTATACTCTATTGCCGACCTACTGGGTATGCAGCTATTACACAGTTCCTCACCAATCAAAGCGTCGATTTACTTGACCCGCCTTTCTTCAACCCGGCTTGTGAATATCGAAAGGTCACTCTGAGCCCTCGACCTCACGACCGTCCGAACATGTCGGATTTGCCCTGTCACCACGTTCTCAAGAAACAAATCGCCCTGCTGCTGGACACCACGTCTACAATTGATACACAGCAACCTGCCTCATTCAATGCCAATGATCTTCAATGGCCTGGTATGACAATCACATTGATGCCTTATCAGCACCATGGCATTCAATGGATGATCGAAAGAGAACGCAGCAGTGCTGAGGCTGGCGGCATACTGGCTGACGTAAGCGTGACCTGTCTTTTTTTATTGTTGATTCTCATTGGTACTCGCTTGCTCTTTTCTATAGGATGTAAGTGCTTTTATATTTTTGGATGTGCAAAGCCTACGGGCGCACAAAATGTAAATGGCTCAACGTCTTTTTTTTTTTTATGGGAAGATGGGCCTGGGCAAGACGATTCAAACCATTGGATTGATTGTGTCAACGCAAACATACCGCCAAAAAACCCTCATTGTCTCACCACTGGCCTTGCTACACCAATGGGAAACTGAAATTAAAGAAAAGACGACACCTGGCTCGCTCAAGGCAATGGTCTATCATGGTACCGACCGTCCTAGACATCCTCAGGCGTTTGATGGTTACGATATTATCATCACCACGTATCAAATGGTATCGGCTGATATGACTGACTCTTCTGATGTTGATGGGCCGCTCTTAGCGATGGACTGGCAACGTGTGGTACTTGGTAGGATTTGCAGAGGGAAAAAACATGCTCTGACGGTAGGAAGTCGCTAATGGCGATTATTTCTACCAACCATCCTTTTTTTTTTTTGTGGATAGATGAGGCACAGCAGATCAAAAACCATACAACACGAATGGCACGGGCCTGCTATAGACTTCGTACAACGAAACGCTGGTGCCTGACTGGGACGCCAATACAGAACCGAGTGGAAGAACTGTACAGCTTACTTCACTTCCTTCGCATTGAACCACTTTGTGACCTGCGGAAATTTCGTCAAGCTCTTTCCATACCTATACAACAAGGCAACACGGCTTTGGCCTTTCAGCACATCAAAGCCATACTCTCGGTGATCATGCTTCGACGCACAAAGCACATTCTTCATCAACAGCAAAGTACGGCAACTTCCTCAACTTCCAGCCCACTCATCAGCCCCACTGCCGATCAACCTCAACCTACACCTTACTCTTGTTCCGCCACACAATCTAATGTATCATCACCTGCCGACTCGTCATCTGTGTCATCAGCCTCGTCGTCCAGCAATTTGTCCGTGTTTGGCTTGCCAGCACGTAACCGCCAGGATATCTTGCTGACTTTCTCACCACAGGAGCGTGCTTTATATGATTTTCTGCGAGGCAAGACTCGACAATGGCTACAATCTCTTGTTGGTTCTGGCAAGGCATCCAAAAGTTACCTCAATGTTTTGTGGACTGTCTTGCGTTTGCGTCAAGGTACTCTTTCACACGTTGCTTCTGTATCGTCATCTTTTTTTTTTTTTGTATCGCCTGTATTTTCTGTTGTTAGCATGCAATCACCCAGCGCTTGTGACAAAAGCTTTTTCTAATGACGATGACCTCATGTCTTTAACCCCGGAGGGTACCTTGACACCTACCACCCAGGCACAGCGCAAACTCAATATCGGCAGCCTGCAGCAACTGTTGACCACGCACATGTCCAGTCAGCTTGGTTGGGATGCCTCGAGCCAAACGGACAATATTCAGCAAGCTTGTGAATTGTGTGGAAGGTTAGAAAATTCTAATCAGAGAAAAAAAAAAAACTGTCATGCACATTGCTAATTCAATTTCTTTCAAAAGTTGCCGTAGTCATCATACCCAGCTCTATTGCGTGACATGTATGCAAAACATCGCCACATATACCCTTGATGCTACCCAATCCATACCCTCAACCAAAATCACCAAAGCCTTGAATCTCCTGACTGAAACTCGGTTGCTCTACCCTGACGAAAAAACCATCATCTACTCACAATTCACCGCCATGTTGGACCTCCTGGAAAAACCGTTATTCGACAATGGGTTTAGATTTTGTCGGTGTGAGTCCTAGTTTTTTTTTGACAGCACGTCAGGTCATGGCTAATAGAAATTGATATGATTTATAGATGATGGTTCCATGTCTAACCAAAACCGAGAAAAAAGCTTGAAGCTGCTAAAGACGGACCCAAGATGCACCGTGATGCTGACGTCCTTGAAATGTGGATCCTTGGGGTATGGTTATACTTTTTTTCGAATTTGGAATGTTCCTTTGTCAACGAACTTTTTTTTTTTTTGTTCGCCTTTTGGATGGCATCCATATATTTAGGTTAAACCTTACTGCTGCCAATCGTGTTATATTACTCGATGTTTGGTGGAATCCCGCCGTAGAAGGTAAAGAATCATTGCACTGTCCGAAAAAAAATCCCTCATATGCCTTTGTCATTTTTTAGATCAAGCCATTGACCGTGTGCATCGTATCGGACAAAAGAGACCTGTCCATGTGACTCGCCTATTGATGAACAACTCCATCGAGCAAAAAATTGTCGAGCTTCAGGAACGCAAGGTAAGATGGTTGCCATCAGCATCGAGGAGCCCTGTCTGACTTTTTTTTTATTTAAAGGCGATGATTGCCAAAGGGGTTCTAGGTGACCAACTACCGAGCTCTAGTAAAGTGACTGTCAATGAATTGCTTTCATTGCTTGATCTTTAGAATAAAAAGCCTGATTCATGCGTCGGCAATCTGCAAATGGCAATTGTGGGCATTTTGGTTTGGTTTGTCGAAGTTTCCAAAGGAAGCCAAGAAAAAAGCACAGACGGAGTTGAACCAAAAAAAAATGACCCAGGGATCAATGGATCGACAGGCTCTCTCATTCCGTCACGCGGGAACTTTATCTCATTCAGTAACACTATGGCGGGTCTGCTTTTTCAATGTCGGGCTCAGAAATAAAATGGATATCATGGATTTCCATGATCACGTCGATCTCCTTCATAATACAGGCAAACCTGAACAACAATAAACTGCGTACATGTTCGTTTTATTTGGACTTCAACTTCCATCCATGATGGATCAGCCCAGGGTTGGGCCCCTGTCAGGTAGCCCTTGAAAAGTCACCTGACCCCTATTTCCATTCTCGTTCGTCTAGTAAAGAGTCGAGTCAAGTCAGTGACACTACATTTTCAATGAATGTTGATTCTATTTGACATCATTTTGAAACAAAGGGGGGCATGATCATTGGACTGTCCAAACTTCCCCTGACTGCCGACCCTTTTTTCTTTTTTTATATTCAATTTTGAAAAAGATTTCTTGGTCTTCCATTGTATCATTGCAGCTCAGCGGGATGAAGCTGTTGATGGGGCAATGTCAACAGCAGTAAATGTACACCCGTTTAGTAATTGCTGTGCAACAAGGAACTTTGAGAATCTTCTTTCAACCTATGAGTTAATGCTCTTTGGCTCTCCGCACGTGTAAATTATTTCTATATAAAAAGAAACGGTCTCCCATTAGTTTTTTTTTTTTTTTTTGTGTTCTCTTTTTATTCCTGCCGGTTGGAAAACAAAGGTTTTTATTTCTGAACTTGGTTACCTTCATCTGCCTTTTCTCTTCTTCTTTGTCGTACCTTTTTTTTTTTTTTTTTTATCAGGCTTGCTTATTTACAGCCAAAGAGAAAAACCGAAAATCTGGCTTCCTCGTCCGTCTTATTTTTGAACCCATCTTTTATGCACAACCATGACCGAATCGATAAATTCCCCTAAAGAGCAGCATTCCGATGTCACCGTAGATCATGTACAAATCAATATAGTCGATACCAGCCCACACCAGGATGAACATAACCCATTTGCTTTTACACCATCACAATTGGCCATCCTCATGGACCCAAAGAACCTACCCCTTCTGGCAAAATTTGGCGGGCTGAAAGGTGTTACACGTGGTCTCCATGCCGATGTTGACCGGGGTTTACCAATTGATCCTACCACTGAGCAAATACATGATAGAATTGACCTAGGTCACATCACGGAATCCTCCAGCATCCATTCCACCATGACTCCATCAAGCCAATACCACTCGCGGGCCGTGGTCTTCGGCAACAACGTCCTGCCTTCCGTCAAATCAAAAAATATTTTCCAGTTGATGTGGCTTGCTTTTAATGACAAGACACTGGTAAGTGATCTCACCTTCTCAAAAAAGCAAGGCCACTTGTACTCACTGCCTTTTTATACATTTGCGTTTTAGATCTTACTGACGGTAGCTGCCGCTGTATCGCTGGCAGTCGGCCTCTACGAAGATATTACTACCGTCGAATACGATGCCGAAGGCAATCGCATCGCTGGTGTACGTTGGGTTGAAGGCGTAGCTATTATTGTTGCTGTATGCATTGTTGTCCTCGTCGGAAGCGTCAATGATTTCCAAAAAGAACGCCAATTTAGAAAATTGAACGCAAAAAATGAAGATCGTGAAGTCAAGGTAAAAAAGGAAACTTTTTTTCTTTTTCTTTTGTCCCAATCTTCAACATTCTTCTCTTTTTCACGATAGACAACCCGTGATGGCTTGACGCGCATGATATCTGTTCACAATATTCTCGTAGGGGACGTTATTCATTTGGAACCTGGAGATATCGTGGCAGCCGATGGGATCTTTATCGAGGGCCACAACCTCAAATGTGATGAATCTGCAGCCACTGGCGAATCCGATGCCGTTCGCAAACAATCATGGGAAGTATGCTACCGCCGGACCAACACCCACAAGGATAGTGCCTTGGATGATATACCCTCACCCGTCAATGAAAAGAAATCAACCTCCCCAACAACCGAAAGTAAATCAACCCCTGATCCTTTTATCCTATCTGGCTCCAAGGTCATTGAAGGCGTGTGCACATATCTCGTCACCGGCGTTGGGGTTCACTCTTACAATGGCCGCACTATGATGGCCCTCCGCACAGAAAGCCAAACTACCCCATTGCAAGAAAAGCTGAATGGCTTGGCCTCCATGATCGCCAAATTCGGTTCGGCTGCCGGCCTTGCTATGCTGGTCGCAGTGCTTATTCGCTATTTCGTTGGCTGGAAGACCTCTGGCCAAATCCCTACACATCCCACCCAAATTGTCCAAGACGTCATGGATATTGTCATTGTCGTTGTTACCATCATTGTTGTTGCCGTGCCTGAAGGACTGCCTCTTGCTGTCACACTGGGTAAAGCAAACGAAACTTGGAAAGACCCTTCGCCATTCTTATTTTTTTTTCTCCGTCTTCTTTCCTAGCTCTGGCTTATGCAACGCAACGAATGCTCAAAGACAACAATTTGGTGCGCGTGCTGGCAGCGTGCGAAACCATGGGCAACGCCACTACTGTGTGTTCAGACAAGACAGGCACCCTGACCCAGAACAAGATGACTGTCGTAGCAGGTACATTTGGCACTTCGTTTCGATTCGCCAAGGAAGTGCCTGAAGGCAAGTCGCTGATTGCTCTGAACCAAGTCCACACCAAGGCACCCAAGGCCGTTCTGCAACGCATCCATGACAGCATTGCCATCAACTCTACCGCCTTTGAAACCAAGGACGACAACGGGCAGCTGGTACTCGTCGGCAACAAAACTGAGACAGCCCTTCTGTCGTTTGCTCAAGACACTGGAGCCGAACACCACGACACTCTACGTCACCGATACCCCGTCGAACAAGTGTTCCCGTTCAGTTCTACGCGCAAAGCCATGGCTACCGTCGTCCGTGTTCCTCACCCCACTGACCCACAACGTATCATTTACCGCGCCTTTGTCAAAGGCGCCTCTGAGATCCTCCTGAACTGCTGTGGAAAGATCGTCTCTCTCAAACCCATCGACCAATCTCACCAGCAACAGGACTTATCGTCCACTTCACAGCCTCAGCAAGACGATGCTATCATCTCCCAGCTCCCACTACCAAACCGCTCTTTGACAGACGAAGACGAAGATCGCATGGCTCGCATTATCAAGTCCTATGCTTCCCGCAGCTTGCGCACCATTGGCCTTGCCTATCGTGATTTCGACCAATGGCCACCTGCCTCTTACCGCTCTGAAGAAACCAGCGATATTGGCGAATCCGATGTGCCGTTTGATGTCTTGATCGATGAAAAGGAGCTGACGCTGCTCGGTGTCGTTGGCATTGAAGATCCCTTGCGCCCGGGTGTCAAGGAAGCCGTGCGAGCATGCCAACAAGCCGGTGTCTTTGTCCGAATGGTCACGGGCGATAATATGGTTACTGCTAAAAGTATTGCCAAGCAATGTGGCATCTATACCTCTGGTGGTCTTGTCATGGAAGGCCCTGTGTTCCGCAACTTACCTGCAGCTGAAATGGACGCCATTCTACCTCGTCTACAGGTTCTTGCTCGCTCTAGCCCAGAAGACAAGCAAATTCTCGTTGGTCGCTTGCAAGACCTTGGTGATATTGTGGCTGTCACAGGTGATGGTACCAACGACGGGCCTGCTTTGAAATTGGCCGATGTCGGCTTTAGCATGGGCATTGCTGGTACAGAAGTCGCCAAAGAAGCCTCCAGCATCATTCTCATGGACGACAACTTTTCTAGCATCGTCAAGGCCATCTTGTGGGGCCGCTGTGTCAATGACTCGGTCAAAAAATTCTTGGAATTCCAACTCACAGTCAACATCACTGCTGTCATCTTAACTTTTATCTCCGCTGTGGTGTCTGAAAACCATAAATCCGTGCTGACAGCCGTGCAGCTGTTGTGGGTGAACCTGATCATGGACACTTTTGCCGCCCTGGCCCTGGCCACCGATCCCCCTACCGAAGAGCTGCTTCATCGTGCACCAGAACCCCGTTCTGCCCCACTGATCACCTTCAAGATGTGGAAAATGATCATTGGTCAAGCCATCTTCCAAGTTGTTGTTACCCTTGTGCTTCTGTATAGCGACATTCTTGAATACGACTCGGAAAGCGCCACCCTGCAAACCATCGTCTTCAACACCTTTGTGTTTTGTCAAATTTTCAACGAAATCAAGTAAGCTAACTCCATTTTTTGAAGCACCCGTCTCTTATGCTTTATTTTCATTTTATAAGTTGCCGGCGCATTGACAGCAAGCTCAACGTCTTTTTCAATATCTGGGCCAACAAATTCTTCCTGTTTATCTTTGTGCTCTGTGTGTTTTTGCAGTGTATTATCGTCAACTTTGGTGGAGCGGCTTTCCAAGTCACTCGTATCAATGGTGTAGACTGGGCCATCTCCATCATCCTCGGTCTGCTCTCTTTGCCTATCGGTGCTGTGATCCGCTTAATCCCCGATGAATCGTTCGCATTTTTGTTCCGCAACCCAACCACACGCCAACGTTACTTAGGAATCGACAGCAATAACACCATGACCACCCCATCGGTCTATGTCACAGGCAATGACCGCGTTGCCTGGAACACAGGGAATTCACCAGACGCCCCACCCGTTAATGTTGGCGTGTCGGCCACTCATTCCTCTGACAAGCTTTCGCAATTCTCTTCGCTCCATTCCCAAGAAGATGCCACTTCCATAACTCCCCCAAATTATGATCTAAAGTAGACAATGTAGATAATCAAGCTGATGTATGTATCCAAATAAAAAAAAGGGAAATCATTTTCCACCTTTACCAGGAAACAGGGTGGTGTACTGTAAGCACGTGCACCGTATACAGTATCATTTCTAGTAGCATGAACCTGACTGATTTTTTCAGCACCGTCACCACTCATGCATTTGCTCACTCATGCAAATTTTCAGATTGATCCAATCACTCAAAAGTACTGTACATTGTGTTTTTTTTTTTCAAAATGAAAAAGACTTTGACGAGCCAGGTTCAGTCTCCGCACTACACACTGGTCGCAAAACTTGACTTTGTCCGCAAAATAAGAAAATACAGAGCTAAAAAATGTAATGGGGGGTGCAGTGCCGTTGCGGGCTGCGATTGGCTGGCTATGTTGTTAAAGAATGTTTATTATAACATCAACATTTTTTCGCACTTTTTTTTTGTTTTTCCTCTCTTGTTTTCTTATTTTTTTTTATCTTTTTTTTCCAAGATGTACTGTATGACGATAATGGTGTGAATTCAATACTAGCCAGGCCTTCATTGGTAAGAAAACAGCCTTACTGTATAGAGAAAAACCATATTGTCGTCTTTTTATTCATACTTACCGATCACTGCAGTTTTATTCATACTTACCGATCACTGCAGTTTTATTTTAGTGAAATAAACCTAATGAACAACCATCTTTTTCGTTCAGGACAGCCCAATTATCACCAATGCCCTACTTTTTTAAGAGAATATGAAATGAAGAGGTGCTTTGCTTTTTGTACAAGTAAAAGTGCTGTTCCTGGTAAAAAAAAAAAAAAAAAAAAAAAAAAAAAGACGCGCTTATTCTTTTTGCTTTAAAATGACCACCTGTCTTTCTAATACATGCACCTTTGCTTGAATATGGAGAACACAGAGATTACCTGACTCTTACTTCACGCTACAGTATAATTTATTAATTAATTAATTAATTAATAAAATCACTGTAATCGAGATGGGTTTAATCAAGCACCTCTTTCTACGCTCCTTCTTCACACGATCTAATATAAAAATCATTGCGACCTCGGTAGTTTTAGTCATACATTTCTTTTCTATTGAGCTACTTATTTACTTACTAAGTCATTTGAAGATGGAACGCTTGAGCAATGCTGTTAGACTATTTGGACGAACCACTGGCAATATTTCTGTCCCTTTTACTGAAAATCCACACAAAGAAACAATTAAACGCAAAGATCTCGATATGTGGATAGAGCATCAGGCTCGCAGCTTTGGTGTCCAATGGCAACTGAATAACAATGGTGCCAACGTAGTAAAAAACCTAAAATTTTTCACTATACATGGCAATCACGATGGATCGATTATAACAAATGCCGCAGATAGCCAACGAATTAATGGCGACAATGGTGACCCAGTACATTCAAACGACTCTGATCATGAAGATGCAGAGGAATCTAGTGATCAAATCACGAAAATCACGAAAAATACAAGAAAGAGAAAATTAACATCACACGAGGTAAAATAAATATAGGAAGGGAAGAAATGATTGACTCAAAACCTTTTTTTTAGACATATTTATGCCATAGATTCCGAAAGGAGACTGAAAACAAGAGAAGAAAAGCGTTTGGCAATATCCCCTGTAGCTGTAAAGCAAAAATCATTGTCCAGTGTAGTGAGGAGTACCCGCTTGATGCAAAAATTACATACTTTTGGCAACATAACAACCATGAGCCAGGAAGTAATGAAAATCTGGCTTCTGCGCCACTGAGCAAACAAGACAGGCGCATCCTAATGGATTTGGTCGATTCAAGTCTCACATGGGTCAATATAAAAGCGTTACTGCGCCATGACGAAATTGACCTGGTGTCTATTTTGGAAAATGGGAATGGTGCTCGGCTACCCACAACACTGCGAATCACCTATTCCAATGTTTATTATTCAATGATGAAATCGCTCGGGAAAAAAGCGCACTTGCACAAGGACATTAAAGTCAGTCTGACTTTGTGGGCAGAATATATTCAGAACAATGGTGGACACGCCTTGCTGAAAAATTTAGAAGTTGCAGAAAGTGGCATGTTCCTCTTTGCCTTCATGAGTGGCTGGCAACTCCGCGTAAATGACAAAAAAAAAAAAAGGATCAGGGCATCGAAACCTTATACTTTTATTTTCTCGGTAGACGCTTTTATCTGACGGCCATCAGGCTACAATCTGTCTTGATGCAACGCATGGTACTTGCTCTGTGCCTTTGGAAATTGGTGGCGAGTGTGTCAAGATTCCGTGTTACCTTTACTCCATTGTAGTCAGATGTAGCCAAACAGGCAAAGGTGCGCCTTTGGCGTGGATGATATCCAACTCGCAAGCCTACTCGCCCCTAATGTACTGGCTAAAATGGCTCAAAGATGAATATCAGTTTGTTCCAAAGCGCATCATGATAGACAACAGCGATACAGAAATCCGCGCCATTCACGAGGTGTACGGGCAAACGGTATCCATCAACATTTGCCAATGGCACATCCTGAGAGCGTGGCGGAAGAACATTTCCGGAAAGCTCTACGTCGCGAACGGGCATCGCATGGACAAGAAAATTGTTGAATTACATCGGAAACAAGCGTATACAATGCTGGTTGATATGATGTACGCCGTCGATGAAAGGGATTTTGATGAAAAGTACGAGACTTTTATCCAATGGATCTCGTATCATGCGACCCATTGGTGTGGATCGGAGCTGCTCGAGTATATTACAAATGAATATATTCCAAAAAAGAAAGAGTGGAGCAGTGCATTTCGCAACGTAAGGTTTTTTTTTAGCTACAATTCTATTTTTTTAACTGACATTTTTTTAACTGAAAATTTTTATTCAAGGCACATTTCCATATTAATACGAACAATTATGTCGAGGCTTGGCACCGCACCTTGAAGCAGACGTACATCCCCTCGCTCAAAAAGGAGCGGGCAGATGTCCTTGTCTATGTCTTGTATAAAAATGTACTCCCTGACCTAATCAGAGACCATGTTTTAGCCAAAGAGCGCTTTGCCAACGTTGTTTTAAGTCTTGCCGAACGCAAACGTAAAATGCTTGTAGAAAACTTACCAGGTAAACCTTGGACCACCCGCTTTTTTTTTTTTTTTTGACGCTGTCCTTTTTTTCTGAAGTTGAACAGCTTGAGAATGCTATCGTATCTCAGACTGGTCAGCAAATAACAGTTCGATCGTTTACAAACCCAGATGAAGTTACGTACAACATCACAACCACCGACGATGGCGATATGCAGAGTTGCACTTGCCCTGATCATCAAAATAGCGGGACACTTTGTAAACACATGTTCGCAGTGAACCAGTTTCTTGGTGTGCCGTTCCCGCCCTTTACTCCCTGCCATTCTTCCAGTAGTTCCAACCTCCCTGTCACCTCCGAGCGCTCTACTACTACTCCTTTGCAGCCTGTCCTTGAAAAGTGAGTGTTAAAAAAAACGCGCATTGAAAGGTGTTTTAATCACATATACGGTAGCTGCCAAAATAAGCTCCAAAGACTGGTTACTCTGGTTGAGAGTGTTGATGAAACTTCTTTTGCAAGCAACTCTTCCGCTCATTTGAGCAGTGCATGCAATCTACTTGATGCTACGTATACTGTTCTGTACTCACAGCTTCGCAGCACCAGAGCTAGACATGACAGGCAGCCCCGATACTGATATCATCCTATACACTGTCGTTAATTTTTATAAATATACGGCTCCCTCAAAAGAAAAAAGTTCAGTGGTCATTTTAAAGCAAAAAGAATAAGCGCGTCTTTTTTTTTTTTTTTTTTTTTTTTTTTTACCAGGAACAGCACTTTTACTTGTACAAAAAGCAAAGCACCTCTTCATTTCATATTCTCTTAAAAAAGTAGGGCATTGGTGATAATTGGGCTGTCCTGAACGAAAAAGATGGTTGTTCATTAGGTTTATTTCACTAAAATAAAACTGCAGTGATCGGTAAGTATGAATAAAACTGCAGTGATCGGTAAGTATGAATAAAAAGACGACAATATGGTTTTTCTCTATACAGTAAGGCTGTTTTCTTACCAATGAAGGCCTGGCTAGTATTGAATTCACACCATTATCGTCATACAGTACATCTTGGAAAAAAAAGATAAAAAAAAATAAGAAAACAAGAGAGGAAAAACAAAAAAAAGTGCGAAAAAATGTTGATGTTATAATAAACATTCTTTAACAACATAGCCAGCCAATCGCAGCCCGCAACGGCACTGCACCCCCCATTACATTTTTTAGCTCTGTATTTTCTTATTTTGCGGACAAAGTCAAGTTTTGCCGAAGGATGCACTGCGGAGACCGAATATGTCCATCTCTTTTTTTTTTTTTTTCAACATGAACCCGCCCTCCCCTGCAAAGCACTTTTGAGTGATTGTATCGCTCTGAAATTATGCACAAGTGCGCAAAAGCATGAATGAGGATGGTGTTGAAAGAATCAGGTCGATTGGAAAAGGTCTCCCAGCGAACTTGTGACCTGTTTTGCTTGGACCCCTCCGATTCTCCAGCTAAAAAGATGAGGGGCTCCTAGGCAATCTGATCAAAGATCGCCGTGCAAAATTGGTCCAAGCCAATCCATCCCAAGGTTTGCATACGAGCATAAATTTGATGCGAAGCGACCTTCAACAAATCTACAACTATCTCAGGCAGCCGAGCGAAATGCTAAAAGGCTGGCAAACATGCGCTAGGAATGACTTTGCACTGAATGCACTTGAAAACGATGTGAGGTTCACACTCGATTTGGCAATTCCGTCCCTCTTTTCCATGTGAGGCCATGTATTCCTGGAAATGTGTGCTGTAGCTGCACTCCTTCATCACTTAAACAGCCTTCCATTGATAATGATATCTAACCAGCCTGCCTCAGCAAAGTTCATTGAAACAAAATGGCTCGGCTTTGTGGTCTATGGGCTTTAAATAACGAGGAAGGAAACAATAAAAACGGTAAAAACTACACGAAGATGAAAAGGAAAAGGGTAGAGAGGGATGATCTAGAAGGTGGGGATAGTGCCCTTGGCTTCACCATGGGGGAAAGTGGGGCCAACTTGCTTGATGACAATACCAGCGACATATTGACCAGCCTTGACACAACGGGCCAAATCAGTGACACCTTGAGCATACAGACCCATGAAGCCACCACAGAAAGCATCACCACAGCCGTTGGTATCGACGATGTCTTGGTCAGCAACCTTGGGAGTAGGGAAGCTTTGGACTTCCTTGCCAACGGCAACAACAGTTTCATCAGCACCTTGGGTGATGACGACAGTACGAGGACGAGCGTTGCCCTTGGGCAATTCAGACAACTTGGTGGCAATGATGGTCACATCTTCGGTATCCCATCCGGCTTGCTTGGCATAAGTACGAGCTTCAGTTTCGTTGCCCATCAAGATATCGGTGTTCTTGATGATGGCATCCAAACGTTCCTTGAAGAATTCGGACAAGAAGGGAGCGCTGAGGTTAAGGGCAAAGGTCTTGTTGTTCTTGGCAGCATGTTCAGAGATTGCCACCGAGGAGTTGTAACCACCATCGTGGGTCAAGAAAAACCCACCAACATAGTAGTATTGAGCTTCTTCCACCAGCTTCCAGTTTTCAGGTTGTTGGACGAATTCATAAGTGAACAAATCAGCAGCACCCAAGTTGGTCACAAGCGATCTGACACGAAAAAAAAAAAAAAGAGTAAGCCCTGCTTGCTGACGCACATTCTTTTCTTCGAAGTATTTACCTGTGATGGCCAGTAATCAAAGCAGCGCAAGTACCGGTGGGAGCAGACGTGATGATTTGATAGTTGGTCTTGATACCGTCAGCTTCGGCAGCCTTCTTGATGGTGTCGGCGTAAGCATCATTGGACACGGCGCCCATGTAGACAGTGCTGTTGGGAGGCATGATGTATTGAGCACCACGGGCAGTGTTTTGAGCGGCACCACCTGCAACATACACGACCTTGTACTCTTCAACGAGTTCAGTGTACCTGTGAAAAAGTGAGAATGGGTTATTACCGCTTTATCTACATCCGTGCCGTCCTTACAGAGGTTGGTGTTCAGCACCAGCCAAGATAGCATCGTTGGCCTTCAAGTTGTATTTGGCCAGCAAGTCATCAGACACGTTGGCTTGAATATCCAACAAGGGGTTTTCCAGAGCAAGAAGAGCGTAGGGCATGGTTGATAACGGATCAGTTGAAAAAAAAAGGAAAAGGAAGAGGACAATCGCGGCCCCACAAACAAAAACTTTTTACGGACTAGCAAAATTGATTTCAAGCGCTGATTGGCTGAGAGCAAACATGTCCATCTTTTTTTTTTTTCATTTTCATACTTTTCTAGATCATTTTTTTTGAGGCACGGTTAGGGAGAAGCGCCCTTACTTTATCCTTCAATGACGTGTAATCAGCTTGGCACAGAACACTAAAAAATTCTTGTTGACCCTTGCCCTTTCTTTCCTTGCATTTTCGTTGGAGAAAAACGCCAGTATCCGTTCCAGATTTGGCTTCATTGACGTTTATGGTATGCATGAACAAAAGTCCCCGTCTTTTTTTAAAGGCAAAAAGGAAACACGTCATTTTGCAACCGCTCTTTTTTTTTTCTACTTTTCCCTTAGATTGTCATGGGGTTCCTTGCCAACTGCAAGCAAAAACGGACATGGTATTCCATTTTCAAACTGATCTTCATGGGCGCCGTCATCGCGTACGTGACTCGCACGTTTTTTAACGACACCCCCAAGCATATTGGCCACGGTAACATATACCTGAATCAGCACGCCATCCGAGCTTCTGATGAAATCCACCACGTCCCGAATCCTGGCTTCAATGGAGCAAACCACGTCAGGGCCGAGGTCAAGCCTGTTGCTGACCCCAAGCCAATGGACTCCGACGGCTGGCCTGAAGGGGCAGGGATCCGACCTTTGGAGAATGACAGACAAGCTGCTGTACCTCAGCCAAACGACCGTGGCCGGGTCACAGGCAACCGCCTGGATAATGTCGACCCCAAAAAGAAAGTCAAAGCCTGTATTGTGATCCTGGCAAGGGACAGTGATTTGCAGAGCTTGCGCGAGACCATGCGCGGGTTTGAAGACCGATTCAACCGTCGTTTCCATTACCCGTATGTGATCCTGAACGAGGAGCCTTTCACCGAAGAATTCAAGAACGGAATCCGGCCCATGACCGACTCTGAGATCAAGTTTGGTCAGGTGCCTAAAGAGGCCAGTGATCCCCAGGCTAAAGGCATGACCTGGTGGGGCTACCCGCCCTTCATTGACCAAGAACGCGCTGCACGGGAACGGGCGGAAATGGGAAAAAACAATGTACCCTATGGTGACAAGGAATCTTATCACCACATGTGCCGATTCCAATCTGGCTTCTTCTTCCGCCACCCTCTGCTGGATGAATATGAATATTACTGGCGCGTCGAACCCCACGTCAAATTCTTTTGCGATATTGACTATGACGTCTTCCAGATGATGAAGGACAACGATTTGAAGTATGGCTTCAACATCGCCATTGCTGAATCCCCCAGCACCATCCCTACACTTTGGGAAACCGTGATGAAGTTTGTTGATAAGCACCCTGAGCTTGTCAAGCCCAATGATGACAATGTGCTGAGATTGATCTCCAGTTCCTCCGATCTGGACCATTACAATGGATGCCATTTCTGGTCCAACTTTGAGATTGGCTCACTTGACTTCTTCCGAAGCCCTCTCTACTTGGAATTCTTTAATCACCTCGATCAAGCCGGTGGTTTCTTTTACGAAAGGTAAAAAAAAAAAAAAAAACGCATTGACACACCGGAGCTTTCATGTCTTTTTTTCTTCTTTCTTTGTAGATGGGGTGATGCACCCGTGCACTCAATTGCTGCTGCTCTGATGCTCAAGAGGAGCGAGATTCATTTTTTCAATGATATCGGGTATCAACATTTCCCTTTGAACCACTGCCCATCTGAGCCATACTTGCAAAAGAAATGTATCTGTAACTCTGAGGACAGCATTGATTGGAAGATCGGAAGCTGTCTTGTGCCCTATGCTGGACTTTACCCCGACTACAAATGGGATGAGGAGACCTATTTTAAAAAGACAAACCCATACCGCCTCAGTTAGGGATTGAAAATAAACCCACGGAATTAAAACGTTGATGTTGCTTGATCGTCTCCTTTGTATCCGCACAGTACCCAAGGAAGCATGCGCTTTGTTTTAAGCCCTGGAAGATTATACCCTAGAGAGTTTTGCCTGCTCAGTCTTCAACCCAGGGCATACCGGACAGAAATGACTGACCTGAAAAAATAGCACTGCACTTCTTGAAATCATAAATTGATGTAAAATTTTGCGTGATTCAAAGAAAAAAAACCATGAATGACGATGACTTTGCATTGAGCAACTCCACCGCAGTCAAAAAAAATGGCCAAAAATGTGGCAGCCAGATGAATTGAACCACCGATACAGCGGACTAAACATTTCAATCTCTACTGCTGCTCATGAGTCACTCCAAACTGCGTAGAGTGGTTAGTGGCAAGGTGAGCTACAGTAAAATAGAAGGAAGACCCGGGGTGGCAACATGTTCGTCGACCGTTCAGCAAAAACTCAGTGCATCCCCTTGCACCAGGCATATCCCATGCAAGTTTAGACCTAACGGATGCTCGAAACAGTTGTTTCACTTCGAAGGAGCGGCGGCTGACGGATTGAAAAATAAAAATAAAAAAAAAGCGAGGGATTCATTGGCTTGAAGAAGATCCATTGACACGACGGACAGCCATGCCCATCTCACCAACAAGGGCACAAGGTAATCAATCATTCGTCTAGTTTGGAACATGGACGCTGGCCATCCTGACATCTGCGGGGAACTTCCAAAGCTGACCGAAAGCGTGCAGGATAGCAAGGTGACAGTAAACCCCCAATTTGGGATGGGAAGCTTTTGGTGTAGGGCAACCTCCTTTAAAAATATGAACACTATTGATATGCATTCAGTCACTTTTTTTTTTTAAAAAAAAGAGGTCAATGCACAGATGGAACCTTTTCCCGATCTCATGCTTTTTTGCCAAGGAAAAAGCTGTCAAATGCTCAGTCAAAAATGTGATTGGTTGGGAAATCCCATTGTTTCTGATTTTTTTTTTCTTCGACACCTTTTTTCGCCAGTGGCTGTTGTTCCTATTTACTAGCCTCTTTTTTCTTTTTTTTTCTTTCTACTTTTTAGCATCTTCCTTTCATCTTGGGGTGTGTACTATCGATATTTTTGCTTGGATTGATTCTTGGTAAGAAAAGTTACTATCAGGGGATCAGGGCATGTTAAACGGCCCTAAGTGTCGCTGACCCTGATTTTACTTTCCCTTTTTTTGGCATGTACACTTTTTATTATGCTGCTTTTGGTATAACACACAATCACCAGCATTTTGGCAACCAACTTGTGCCGCTTTAGTTAAATTTAATATCATTGATAAATTTTCGGTATGGATTCATTGGCCAACAGCCTAGAGAACGACGCTACTCCTATTTCAAAATCACTCCGTGCCTCCAACGACGGCTCATCATCTAAAGGCAGTTCTGATTCTTCCGATAGTTCCACTTCTTCCTCTTCTGATTCTGGTGATTCCAGTGACAGCAATAGTTCCCCCAAAGACTCTGGTGGCTCAAGTGATAGTTCTCCAAAAGACTCTGGTGGCTCAAGTGATAGTTCTCCAAAAGACTCTGGTGGCTCAAGTGATAGTTCTCCAAAAGACTCTGGCGGCTCAAGTGATAGTTCCCCAAAAGATTCTGGTGGCTCAAGTGATAGTTCTCCAAAAGATTCTGGTGGCTCAAGTGATAGTTCTCCTAAAAAAACAGGCGGCTCAAGTGATAGCTCCCCTTCTCCAACCTCAGACAGCTCAAGCGAAAAAACCCCTACTCCTACCTCGGACAGCTCAAGTGAAAGCACCCCTTCTCGCACATCTGACGGACCAAGCGACTCTTCTTCTTCTTTCTCTTCTCCTTCAACTCAGAATACCTCAAGTGACGATAGTTCATCTACTACGACAACCACCGAGACAACGACAACAGGTAAGAGTAAAAAAAACCAACTCCAGCAAATTTCTTTTTTTTTTTTTCTTCCTTTTTTTTTAGACGACTACACCTCAACCACAACAGACAACTACAGTCCAACCACTACCACAACAGACAACTACAGTCCAACCACTACCACAACAGACAACTACAGTTCAACCACAACCACTACCACGACTGTGACATCCACTACCACAACCATGCCTGAATCCACTAGTACCGACCCCTGGCCTTCACGTACAAAGACCAGTGACGACACATCATCCACGACTACCTATGACCAAACCAGTCATGATCAAGCTACCACCACCACCACCACCAACGATCCCCCTCCTTCAACCACAACGACCACCGAGTCCTCTCTTCCCTCTTCAACCACAACCACTGATCAACCTTCTTCTACCACAACTGAACAACCTCCAACCACAACAACAGAACAACCTTCTACTACAACAACCGAGCAACCTTCACCAACCACAACGACCGACGAGCAGCCAACCACCACCACCGAGGCTCCGCCAACCACCACCGAGGACCAGCCTACAACAAGCTGGTCACCTACCACGACTGATTCACCTACTACAACCATAACCACCACCACCACAGCCACCACCACAAATAATCACCACACCCGTTCACCCACGACGACAGCGACCGACAACACCCCGTCCACTGCCACCAGCTATGATTGGTCAACCACGACTGATTTGGTCTCCTCTTCTAATGGGCCAACATTAGGTATGTCACTGTTCCTTCTGACAAAGGGGTATCCAGATCAAAGGGGGGAAAGGCATGATTAAAAACGGCAAGGAGAGATATGACGCAGCTTACGTTTTTTTTTATCTTTCCAAAATAGGGCCTGTGCACAATACGGCGAACACTGGTGCCATTGCAGGAGGTGTGGTTGGTGGTATTGCCGGCGTAGCTGTTATTGGTAAGTTTAAATTGGAGCAAAGGAACGTGCTGTGCATTAGGAATTGAGACTGACAAATTAAAAAATTAAAAAAAAAACTCCTTTTTTTTCATTCTAAACGTAGGGGCCCTTGCATTCTTCTTCATCCGTCGCCGTCGACGACACCGCCCCAAGGAACAATGTAGCGGTGATCCATTTGAAATGAGCGATGAAGGTATGGCTCCAGGCATTGGTGAATCGGCCTATGCAGCTGGTTCTGGTGAGCCCAAGTGGTCAGCCCAGAGTGGTTATTATCAACGCACCGCTCCAGCCCCTGCTGCTCCCAACCCAACACAGGCATGGGCTGCTGGGGCCGTGGCTGGGACCGTGGCTGGGGCCGCCGCCGGTGCTGTCCCTCAAGCAGCCGATGCAGCCTATGACAGTGGTCGCCACTACAGCTCCAACAATCACTACTATGAACCATCCACGGGTGAACGCTATGATTTTGAGCCCTTTGACCAGCATGCACTTGACCCTACCGCAGCAGGAGCCATGGTTGATGTCGCTTATTCTGACCCAAACACTTCCGAAACTGGCTACACCCAGAAACCTGACGACGCCGGCGAACATTACTATGACCAGTATCTAGCGGAGCCTCCGCATTCGCCCATGAATTCTGAACATAATGACAATCGCCATTCTCTCGGACAGTCCGTGGACAGCAGTTTCCCCCATGCATAGAGTTTTTTTTTTTTTTTTTTTTTTTTGTAATAAACAAGCTTAATCGCCCCATTTTAGAGGATGGAAAACTGGTATGCATGCCTCTAGTTTATCATAAAGTGTACCAGTGGAGGTCAGACTTGGTTACTTTTACTTGTGCGACTTTCCAGTCATTTGTTTTTTTATGCAGGCCATCGATCCTTTGCTTTAGTGTGAAATCTAACGGGAGGGTTTAATGATGTGTCTAGGATGGCATAGCAAATGAATGTGAATAAATAAAAAAAGGCAATCTATAAATAATAAGAGGGAGGGGTAGTTGCTGCTTATTCTCTAGAGATGTCACGGCCCAAGAAGGTCTTCTTCAACCAGTCGGTGATCACCAACACACGGTTACGGGCAGAGAACAGGTTGGAGATATAGGCCGAACGCCAGAAAGCATAGGTGGCCACACCGCCCGAAGCCAAGTTACCAGCACCAAAAGGTAAATCAGCGATAGCCTTATCAGAGCCAATGTAACTGGTGATACATTAAAAAAAGTAAGCGACTGGAAGGGGTTGGGATCTCGCGCTATTCTTACCATAAAGAGCCTTGGTGGGAGTAATGGAAAGGCTTGATGTCTTGGGTCTTTTGGAGCTTACGTTCTTTTTTCTTACGATCATCGTCAGACAGATCGGAACCAAGTTCTTTTTGCAGGCGGTCGCGAGCAGCCATTTGCTGGAAGAGACGAGCAAGATACTTGCCTTGTTGAGCTGCGACTTGGGCAGTAGGAGCGTACTTGGTGGCAGTGGCATCACCCAAGGCAAAGATAGACTCGGACCCTTCCAAACGCAACCAATCATCGACAGCTAAACCACGACGGATGTTTTGCGTGTTAGGGAATTTGGCCATCAAATCACGCACCAAGGGGCGAGCGGTGTTGCCGGTGGCCCACACCAGCAAACCATAGGGCATGGTTTCTGTCTTTCCATCAGGTCGTTGAACGACGATTTCCTTTTCACGCACTTCCTTGACCATGGTCTTGGTGTGGATGGTGATATTCTGCTCCTTGAAGGTCGATTCGGTATAGTCGATCAGTTGCTTGGAAAAGGCAGGCAGCACATTAGGCAAGGCTTCGACCAAAGTGATGTTGAGCTTGCCGGCCAGATCCGGGTACCAGTCGGTTAAATCATCGATTAAGAAGTCGTGCAATTCAGCAGCGTATTCGATCTATCCGATCCAAGAAAAATTTAAATTTTCAACGAGACGCTCTTTCTTTTTCTTTATCTCCACTTACACCCGTAGGGCCGCCACCAACAATGACAATGCCCAGCAGACGTTCGATTTCTTCAGGGCTTTGGTCAGGGAAACCGGCGGTTTCGATGCAGTCCATGAGCTTGGTGCGAACCTTTTGGGCATCCCACACTTCCTTCAAGAAACAGCCATATTCTTCCACGCCCTTGATACCAAAGGTTTGGTTCATGGCACCCACACCAACGATCAAATAATCATATGACAAGGTGCTGCTTTCACGGGATCCTTTGACGTCCGAGTTGTCTATGAATAAAAAAAAAATCATGGTGAGCACGTGGCTATGTGCAAAATCAGGGGAGGGGCAAAGCTTACCAACGAGAGTAATGGTTTTATGATCAGGGTCGATTTCGGTACATTCCGCTTCGTAGACCTTGACAGCACGTGATTTGTGGCGTGTAATGAATCGGATAGGTTCCACGATGGATCGCACATCCACAGTGCCGACCGTGCAGCTGGGCAACAGGGGGGTGAACAAAAAGTAATTGCGAGGCGATACGACAACCACGTTGTATTCATCGGTATCAATGGCTTTGATGAACGATGTCGATGCCCAGCCACTACCGAGCACAACGACGGTTTTTTTGCTGGGATCAAAGTCTTGTTGGTGAGCAGGATGACGGAATTCATACATGGCTAGGCAGTGAATGGTATGATAAGTGTGCTGCATTCCTAATTTTTTTTTACAACATGATCAGACTTACCATAAGCAGCAGTGGCGACAAAAGCGACGGAACCAACTTTGAGCGTGGTCTTGAACATGGCCCACTTGGACCAGGACTTTTTAACAGTGCCAGTAGGCTGTGTGCTGTTGAAACGACGGGCATGGCCAATGGCATTCCACTTTACAGTTTGGCGCAAGGTAGATCCTAAAAACAAACGCAAGTTGAGGACGAGTTGAAAATGATAAAAAAATATTCTCGTTTTGTTGGGGATGGCATCATGATAAAAAAAAATAGATACAAGTGGAGAAAAACGACGCAGGATGACGTGTCTTACCTGCAACAACTCTAGTAACAGCTTGCATTTTGGTATGAAATGAAATGCTTTTTTTTCTTAGAGAGGGGAGTGAAAAGAAAAGGAAGTAAAAAGATAAGGCGGAAGCTTAACCTCATTTAAGAAAACTTTTTTTTCCTGCTGTCAAAAACATGTCTCAAAAACACACAGACCCTGTTTTTATTATGATTGGCGTTTGTTCATGTCCACGAGCCACAAAGCCGCGCTACAAAAGAAAGGATAAAGTTCATGTACTCATTATTCCGTGCCATTTCTTACCCGACTTGGTTGGTATAGGCAAAGAAAAAGCCAATAAAAGGAATCATTTCCAGCAAAGACGCCACCATGCCAAATTGCTGATATTGCCAGAAATGGGACTGAAGCCAATCCTGGCGCTGGGTATCATCATGGCCGGCCAAGTCAAAGTAGCGGCGATGACAAATGCCGCCTTGACAAGCGCCCTGCAACCCAAGAAAGGCGACTGGGCCAAGCGTGGGAATCATCGTCAATGGCAAACCCACAAAATACACCAATGAAGGAACCAACACCAGTGGGAACCGCTTGGCATCTTTACGAGCACACACCGTCATCAACGGATGCAAGGGCCAGACGAGAGGCACCTTGCTTTGTTCTTGCTGGCCCTGCGTCACCACGTCTTGGGCTACCAGCCAGCTCTTTTTATAGCCATGGTGCTGTTCGTCCTGTCCTTTTTCTATAAGCATCCCTTCGGTTTCGAGCACAGCGTCAAAGAACCGTTCGCGTACCGAGCCAATATAGAGCTGTGACGTCTGGGTGGTAACAAACATGGACTCGACCAAGCACGCGAGGCCACTGGCCATGGTGGCCAGAGAACTGTTCCCAAACTGCTGCATCATCGAAGCGCCTGCATCAGGATGATCCGACAAGAATGCAAACAGCCGCCGAAACATCCTGGCTTGCCATCGATAGCCAAACAGGTACAGCGGGCCGAGGGCTAGTAAACTAACGGCGCAAGCCTTGAGCGTGGAGATCACAATAGGCTTTCCAAGTCGGCGAGGATGGCGATACAAATGACAGGCGCCAAGCACAGGGTAACTGACAATAAGTGGTTTAGAGTACAGAGTTGGCATGCCAGTATATGAAACGAATGGGTGGGCTGGTGAAAATAAAAAAAAATACGGGTGTGAAGAGCGTGACCACCATGGCAAATATTGAAAGAGAAACAGCGCAGCCAATCAAAAGGCAAAAGCAACGGTACTACTTCTGAGTGTACAGAATGTAAATGACACGCCTATGCACGGCCACTGGGCAACCCGACTGTGAGAGGGTTGTCATCCTAATCAAGGTCGTTTCGCCTCATTTTATGCTCGTATGCAAACTTTGGAGTGGAATGACTTGGGCTGCGTTTTGCCTGGAAGTCAGCCAGTCCCCTTAGCGAAATGGTCAATTTTTTAGCAGGAGAATCGGAGGGGTCAAAACGAACCTGTTCAAAAGTTGGCCGGGCGATCTTTTCCAATCGACGTAGTTTTTTCAGCACCATCCCCATTCATGCTTTTGCGCATATGTGCAAAATTTCATACCGATTGAATCACTCAAAAGGTCGTACAGAGGCTCCTATTTTTTTTTTCATTTTGAAAGAGAAAATGGATTGGCCTATTCACTCTCCGCAGTGCATTCTTCGATTCCAGCTTGTGTCGGCAGGGGGAGCTTTCTTAGTCGAGTACGCATCCTTCGTCAAGTGAGACGTTGACGCTTTTCATTAAACCGGGACTTTTGGAGAAGACTGGGCTATGGCTTGCTTAGGGGAAAGCTGGGCTTTGGACTTCTGATCCTTGGAAAAGGTTGGCTTTTGGGTGATCAGGACGATGGACATTTGGGGGTTTTTTAAGCCTGGGCTGTATTCACTGATGAACAAGTTGCCGTGCGTGCACCAGCAGGAATCGAGGAATGCACTGCGGAGAGTGAATGGGCCAATCCATTTTCTCTTTCAATGAAAAAAAAGGAACCGCGCAGAAGATGAATGAGGAGGGTGCTGAAAAAACTACGTCGATTGGAAAAGGTCGCCCAGCCAACTTTTGACCTGGTTCAGGTAGTCGAGTCAAGCGCAAACATTCACTGCATCGTCATGTGGCAGGCGCCCGCCCACTCACCCTGGTTGATGATGGCTTCGAGGGCTGAAAGGTCGCCCCTTTGGACAAGTAGCTCCTTAGCCCATCTACCTGGGAGTCAACAATATACCCAACAAAGTAAAAATACAAAAAGGGCTCTCGAAAACGATGACGAGGCGACTCGCTCTTTCTCAATGTAACTCTGTTCGGTGCACCATGGACCAGTCTAGAAACTCGTCATGGATGGTAACAAGACGTATATGGGTGACGGCTTGCAACAAAGAGTCCATTCGCTAGCACTTCTTCCCGCAAAAGAAACGCCGTTTGCCCTTTTGTCCACGCTGACGCCACCCAGCCTGTCCTGCCGTTTAGATTTTTATTTGTTTCCCAAAGAAACCTTGTAGAAAAGGTTACCATGAGCTCCAGCAAGAGCTTTTTTTCGGCAGATGCTTTTTAGTTGACACAACCACGAGTCATGATTGGAAACTGAGATGAGTGGACAGCAAGTGCTTTTCTCCCCGCCATTACTTTTTTTTTTTTTTCAGTTTTTTTCAGTTTTTTTTTTTTTTTTTTTTTTCCTTCCTGACCTCTTGTCACACACGTCTTCGTTTATTTTAGTAGTTTTACGTTAACTCATTCGTAAGACAAGGGTAGTAAAACTCCTCATTCCATACTTTATTACATCAAGCACCTGTATCAGAAAAGAATTGGTCGTGTTGCTTTGTATTATTCGCTTTTAGAAAGTAGATCATCGTTTTTTTTTTTCTCTTTCTCTTTTGGATACAACCCTTTTATTTTTGTGTGTATTTCGCAGTATGATGCCTAGCAGCCACTCAGCAACTGCGGACAGCACCTGCCAACATGACCAACAGCGCTACTCGGACCATGACAAACAAACGATGCTGCAAGCCATCGACGACTTGTTATCGTGTACTGCAGCAAGCTACTTTATGCAACCTCTGCCGCAGGTCGACAGCGCCATGGACTTCACTAGCTTGGAGACCAACGTCCTTGCCGATAAATACTCTTCATGGCCATCGTTTGAACAAGACTTGGGTCTCATTTGGTCTGATCCCGTCAAGGTATTGCCACCAACTTCGGCCGTTTACAAGGCAGCTTTGGAGCTGAAAGAAACATATCGTTCAAACAGTCAATCCAGGCAAGTACAAATAGGAAAAAAAAAATCGACAAGCAACAGTTTTCTCACCTGCACCTGCCTTTGATATAGCTCGACAGCAAACCTGCAAAGGGTGCCTGCGTCGTTAAAGACAGCGGACGCCATCCAGTTGGATACCACTTTGTACGCGGAAGGATTTCGCTGGGTCCTTGTCCTTTACTTATTTTGTTTCTTTCTATAGGCCAGTCTATGTTGCCAGCATCGACCCTGATAGCTCCAAGAGCTCTACAGCAGAAAGCACGGTCTACGATCGGATGCACGCGCCTCTGTTGGACTACCTTGAACATTCGCTTGACAACCCACCCACGGCGACAACACCAAGCCATCGGCTCTTTCTCAAAGACGACGCAGCCACTCTACGTCAGCATTGCATTGTCCACCCTTGGTTTTATACAGCCATCGTGTGGAAAGTGTCTCAAGCCAGTTTATCAGACAGCAAGTTTACTGTCAATGTCACTGTTGGCCGCCTTTTGGCCGATCATATCCATTCTATGGCCGCTGACACGAACTCGCCTCGCTCCTGGGTCAAATTCCTGCCCCTGACCACCCATCCTCGTGTCCAACTAGACCTGTCACCTGCCATGGCGGCCACCTTTATCCACCGTCGATGCAAGTTGACGCCTGTCCAGCCGTTGCATTTTCAGCCCAAAAAAGACCATGTGCTCATTCAGACCATGAAGATGGCGCTCTTGGGTGGCTTCCGTGCCTCCTCCACCCTGCCTACTCCAGCCGTCTCGCAGCAATCCCAATACGATGACGACCTGCATCTCCCAGATCAGCAGGGCAAGACGGTAGCCAATTCCGTCGCTCATGAGAACTATTCCAAGATGAGCCAAACCGTCTTTTCTCGCATCAAAAAGTGTAAGGAAGGAAGGAAGGAAGAATGAATGACATGCGGCCGATGCTCATTTTCTTCTTTCTGAAAAGTGGCCCAATCGCTGGCGATTCCCGTGTGCAGCGAAGAAAAGTACCATCAGCAGATCCAAGCTCACGCCAATGCCGCCGGATTCTTCAAGCAGGTGTGGTATGTCAACCACAACGCCAAGCTGGTGGTCCAGGCCTTTCAGCGCATGACAGCTTCTCAGCGGACGACGGAAATCGTCAGCCTGCTGCGGCTCAAGAGCTTGCCACATATGCCCAAGATTGTCGAGGTCCTGCACAGCAAGAACGATCCTAACAACTTGATCGGTTTGTCCATGGAGCGCTACGAACGTACTCTGAAACACTACATGCGGCCCCACACACACAGCGCCTTGACAGCTCACCAAAAAATGGACCTGATTCGACAGATGCTGCAGTGCATGGAAACCATCCACCGTGTTGGCATTGCGCACCGCGACATTTCCGAGGTCAACTTTATGGTCAATGTGAAGGAGGGCGAACCTAAGCTACCCGATGGCTCTCAAGCGGCTGACCTGTACCTGATTGACTTTGGCAAGGCTGTGTTTACCACGCCGGACGACCTCAAGCAATGGTGGGTCGAGCCCCTGCCTGGCACGGCTGAACATGACGAAGAAGACGTATCTGATCAAGACGACCCGGTTGCGTTGGAGGGCGAGTTGAAGAAGCGCGAGGTGGCCAAAGACCCAACGACGCCGGAGCCACTGGACCAGTACAAAGGTGAAGTGATGCCGCGCAACTTGAAAGAACTGAATGTGTGGTGTGCCCAGCTACCCTGGATCCATGCCAAGCCAGACCACGGCTACTGCCACTACCGCTCGATCCAGACGCTGCCGCGCAACAGGCAAGATCGGGCCGTCCTGCCTTGGCTCGTCCACCCCATGGCCGAGGACATGTACTCGGTCATGACCCTGATCTGGAAGGTGTTCAGTGACATGGAGCCCTGGTATGGTGTGCTCGATACAGATCTCAGGGAGCTACGTGACATTGTGGGCGACGAATTCAACATGAAGCGCAAGTTTGACAAGGATGTGTATGGCGAATGCTCGCGTGAACTGCTGTCGCTCTGCCTCAAGGTCAAGCCCGAAGAACGTGCCACAGCCACCCAAGTCCTGGCTTGGCTCGACGCCCCTGGGCATGTGGATGCATTGATCAAAGAATGGACCGAGTTCGCTCCCGGCCAGCGCAAGCGCCGCCGCAAGACCACTTTTGACTTTGAAGAGCGCCAAGCCAAGTACTTTCCTGGCACGGCCGCCGGCAGCACCTCTCGACGTAGGCGCTCACTTAGCACCGACGAGCCTGTCAAACCTCCAACCCGCAGCAAACCAGCTACTACCCAACGACGTGGGCGCCCCAGAAAGAGACCAGTCACGCCGCCCAAGGACTTGGCCGATGAAGCACCTGTGCTCTTGTCGCTGCCCATGCCACCCACCACAGTGCCACCTCCCCTCCTTCCTCGTACCCGACCTCCGCTACAACCGCAGACACAGCCTCAAGACCTGCCATCTCCCACCGTACGCGTGTTTATTGGCCAAGGCGATCAGCGAGCGTTGTCATCCCCGCCACCCGGTAGACCTGTCTCCTTGGCAGGCCCACCACCCTCTAATACAAGCATCCCTTCGGGCCCATTCAAGCGCATCATGCCGATGGTCGATGCTCCCAGCCCTAATGGCTTCACCATCAAGATCCGAGGTCCTCGTGAATGCCTTGAACCAGCCTCCACCAACGGCTTCCATCTTTCCACGAACCATGCCGTTTGAAACGATACCCTTCTCCACCTTCTTTTCTTTCATTTTAATCTTAAGCGTCGGCGGCATGCTTTTGCTTCATCACTCTCAGCTCCATGTAAGCCGTCCAGCCCTATATCCGTTAAATAAAACCTCTGCATTTTCTACCTTCTCTGGCGAATTTCCCCTGAAAAACGCGCCTGTTAGATAGGGTGTGTGAGAAATGTATGCGCGCGACCTTCACATGATTGCTCTTCTCAAATAGAGCAGGGTGCAAAGGGTCAGCTGAGCACAATATCAAAAGAGAAGGCTCTCATGTCTGACAAACTCAATGGATCTGTGAACTCTGTTGGAAAAAGCAATAGTGCAAGTGTCAGAGGTGAAAAAGGGAGAGAACCCATCCTTGAAAAATAAGTCACTTTTTGTCTGCTGGCCACGGAAATGTGTGGGGTTGGATTGGTAACGGCTTTTTTATTTTTTAGCCCTGCTCTTTTCATGGTCACACCAACTTTCGAAGCGGCGAGTTTCTGTTGGAGCTGTCAATTTTTTGTTTTTACCATTCATACCTGTTCATGAATAAATAAACTAGCTTACGGCTCGAAAGAGTCAGCATAGGGGAAAACCGTCCTATGTATCAAGGGCTCTTGGGCAATTCCCAAGGGCAACAATGAGCGAGTGTCGTTGGTATGGGCTTTTCCAATTGTGACCAAAACAATGACGCTATGAAAAATTGACCAAAACAAGAAATCTCGGAGCCTCGCGATGTAAAAAAAAAAAAAAAAAAAGCACGCTCACCTTTTGGCTTTGTTCGTGGTGCCTTTCTTTTTATTCAATGTTGACAGGTACCCTGCCCATTTGACAATGTATTGGGAAAAGAAGAAGAAAAAAAGGCAATGAGTGATAAGAGCCAAGGGGGGGTTCATGCTAAGAAGAAAAAACTGTGGGACCAATGAAATTAACAAGAAGAAAAAATTTCATTCCTTTCACATGCAAGTCATCTCTTGCCTTTTGATCACAAGCAGGAAATGGCCATGCTGGAGATTCAAATGCCTTTTAGCCCACGTGAATTTTTTTTTATTTCGCTCTGTTCCTTTTTTTTTCAAATTTCCCCCTTCTTCTCTTCATTGCATCCCCATCTCTTTCAATGGCAAAGACATTTACTGTAGACGAAGTCGCTAAACACACTTCTGAAAATGACTGGTAAGCGAGCTTCGATAAAACGACGGCGTCACGCTTACGCTTTCTTCTTAGCTGGGTCATCATTCACGACAAAGTGTATGACATTACAAAGTTCCTGGCCGATCACCCTGGTGGCAAGAAGATCCTGTTGAAAAACGCTGGTATTGATGCCACTGAAAAGTTTGACTCGTTCCACAACGCGGCCGTCCTTGAAAAGATCGGATCCAAGTTCTTGATTGGTGCCGTCGGCTCGGCTGAAGACGAAGTCGACACGGATGATATTGAAGACGTCAACCCTTTGATGGTCGGTGCCAACCCCTTTGGCGACATGGTGCCCTATGGTGACCCCATGTGGTATCAAGTAACTCTTTGTTTCTCATGACTTGTCTGCATTTTATCTCACGTGCTTTTTTTTTCGATCTTGCCAATTAGGATTGGTACAGGTACGTCCTTCTTTTTCGTTTTTATGTGTGATCTTTAACATTCATTTCACTAGCCCCTATTACGATGAATCTCACCGTGCTGTGCGAAAGGCTGTGCGCGAATTTGTCGACACCGAAGTCATTCCCTATTGTCATGAATGGGACGAAGCCAAGAAGTTGCCTCGTGAACTGTATATCAAGGCTGCCAAAGCTGGTATTCTGGCCGGCTGTGTCAGTGAAATCGCTGATCCTTCCTTGATCCCTTACAAGATGCCTGGCGGTATCGAATACGAAAAGTTTGATGCCTTCCACCGCATGATTGTGTTGGACGAATTGTCCCGCTGCGCCTCTGGTGGTGTCACCTGGGGTCTCATTGGTGTAAGTGCAAGTATTTCCTCGTCAGCACGTCTCCTCATTTCTTTTATTTCCAAAAAAAAAAAAAAAAAAACAGGGTCTTGGTATCGGTATTGGCCCCATCATCCACTTTGCCTCGGCTGAATTGCAACAAAAGATCATCCCTGCCTGTCTGAGCGGCACCAAGAACATCTGCTTATGTATCACTGGTAAACTCACCCCGACTGCCCCTCCAATGACGTGACTCAATCTGATTTCCCTTAGAACCTACTGGTGGCAGTGATGTAGCCAACTTGGTGACTGAAGCCAAAGACATGGGCGATCATTTCTTGGTCAATGGTGAAAAGAAGTAAGGAACCCCCGCACGTAAGAAGAACCTTTCTCACCCGAAACCTTTTTTTTTTATAGGTGGATCACAAACGGTGTCTTTGCCGATTTCTTCACCGTCGCTGTGCGAACGGGTGACAAGGGCTTTGGCGGTATCTCCTTCCTGTTGATCGAACGCGACATGCCCGGTGTCACCACCCGCCAAATGCAATGTTCTGGTGTGTGGTCCTCTGGCACTGCCTATGTCACCTTTGAAGATGTCAAGGTTCCCAAGGCCAATGTCATTGGCCAAGTCAACCACGGCTTCAAATACATCATGACCAGTAAGCCCTGCTCTGGTTTTTATCTCTTGGCGCAAACTCATCTTTTTTTTTTTTTTTTTTTTTTTTTTTTGCTAGACTTCAACCCTGAACGCGTTGGTTGTATCATCCAGGCCAACCGATTTGCCCGTGTCTGTATCGAAGAATGTATGAAATATGGTAACAAGCGCAAGACGTTTGGTAAGAAGCTGGTCGACCACCCTGTCATCCGTAACAAATTGGCCCACATGATCCGTCAAGTCGAAGCCACCCATTGCTGGCTCGAGTCCCTCGTTTACCAGACCCGCCACATGCCTGCAGAAATCCAAGCCCTTCGCCTTGGTGGCCCCATCGCCTTGTGCAAGGCTCAAGCTACCCAAACCTTTGAATACTGTGCCCGCGAAGCTGCCCAAATCTTCGGCGGTCTCTCCTACACTCGCGGTGGTCAAGGTGAAAAGGTCGAACGTTTGTACCGTGAAGTTCGTGCCTTTGCTATCCCTGGTGGAAGTGTAAGTCCAAGCCGATGCAAAATCCAGCGACTGACCTTCTTCTTCATTCACAGGAGGAAATCATGTTAGATTTGGGGATGGTAAGTTCTTTTGTTTTCAAAATACCCTACTTGTATCTCACCCCCCCTTTTTTTTTTGCAGAGACAATCCTTCAAGGTTGGCCAGTTCTTGGGCGCAAAGATGTAAAACTAATAAATCATCCATTTTATTTTACTGCATGCGTGCTGAGCCCAACATGTCTTTTCTCAGCAACGACAATCCTAAAGAATTGCCGCCTTTAAGCTTGATGTCCAGTTTTCTGAGTATGGCGACTTTCGCCAAAAGGGCCAGCTCGATCTGGGCATTCTCTGGCCTCCACCGGCGAGCTTTGCTACACGAATAATACTTGGTGAGCGATGTGCATCGTTCACACTATAGCCTAGTGACAGTCTCTGCCGGCTTGCTCGGGTGCGCATTTCTCCGATGGACGACGGTAGCTGTGCTCGCATAGCCTATTTTTTTTCTGGAAACTCAGCGAAGGAAACAAAATCAGCTGGGAAGGGGGGTTGACCAGAGGGAAAGGCATAGACGAGCCGATGGTGAGGTCATCATCTGCACGCACTGCTCTTGATGCACCCACCTTCATACCCATTGATACAAAGCAAAAAAAGAATGGATATTCAGAGAGACGTTAAGTTATGCTCAAAAAAACACATCATTAGCAGCCCTGGGCTAAGCAGAGGGCCATAAACATGATGACTATCAACGCTGTTCAGGCGCTGGTGGATTGAGATCGAGGTCAGGCCACAGCAAGCTTCAAGGTGGTCGGAAAACAAATCGCCCGACTCTATGTAACCCTCTTCGCAATCAAACATCGCCCAAAGAAACACCTACGCTCGTGCATGGCGGTTTGCTATTTTTTTTTTCTTTTTTACTTGTCAATGACCACCAAAATCATGGAGGAATTCGGTACATGCTACAGATCAAAGGCTACTTTTCATGCGGATTCTTTTTTCCTATCTCTTCGTTGCTTGACGTCCCAGTTGTACACGCGTGCTGTGTTCACTTCCATAGTGGTGATCTGGTCACGTAAAAACGCCAGGTCCTCGATGGTATTCTTCAGTGATCCTTGGGCTGTGTCGAGCTTGGACGTCAGTAGGTCGATGGCTTCTTCAAACTTGTATTCCAGCATCACATTGGCTCCCAACCACAGGTACACCGTACCGGAGGGTTCAATTTTTGCTTGGGCGTACAGGGTGTCGTTCAATTCAAAGTCGGTGTGCAATGGCTCGGCATTGTCTTGCTTTTCAACCAATAGCTTGACCATGGCCACTGTCTTTTCAATCTCGGGGATCTTTTCCTCGAGCACCTTGCGTCGCTGTAACAGATTCACTTCCATAAATTTGTACTTGCTGAAGACCGGCATGACATGAAGAAAAAGCGGATGAGATTTCATGCCATTTCCATTCACCAATACTGTTCATGTGCCTCAGCCTCTTACCTGATTGCTTCTTGGAATTTCTTCAAAACAACTTCAACAGGCTCAGCTTCCGAGACATAGTCTTCGACACGTTCCTAAATTGTCATCACAAAAAAAAAAAAAAGTGGTTAGGTTACTTTGAGCAATGAGATGAAACAAAATGCCAAGGCAAGATCAGATCCTGAACATCTTAACATACCACAAAAGGTGAGCGAGGAATGCCTCGAGGGTTACTTGAAACATCGCTGGCACCGCTCATTAGATCAAGTTGAAAAGATGTAGGCAACAAAAAAAAAAAAAAAAAAAAACTTGGCCCGGTCCTGTCTTTCTACCAATTTTGAAATGCCGCGCTGGTGGCCTCTGGACTCACAACCTCTGTTTCTCTTTCCCCCCCTCCCCATAAGAATACAAAACGTCGAGCATGTTCATGTTTCCCATGGCCGAGACGTCCCTGAAGCGTCCAATCCATGCTATGCAAGGGAACAACGCGCATCCCGTTTGTTTTGGAGGAGGTGAAAGTTTCATGGCCGCCATTTTGCCCGTCCTACTGACAGAAGCATTCATTGTGTTGGTTTCTAAAGGCACTGTGATCACATAGCAGCGTCAATAATGACATGGCTATTGGTCCCACGCATGACGTTCCTGGTATTTTTTTAATGGGGAAGGCGGAGATTGGATTGAAACCAGGCCACTTTTGATCCGCCTTTTTCATTTCCTCCTTTTTTCTTCGCTCTATTTTTTCCAATTTTAACTTTTTGCTGGACCTCACCATGGCACTCAAACGATTTTTAACTCTTTTAAAAAAGCTACAAGAAAAAGAAGACACTCACAATTATCCCAAAGATCTCTTGCGGCAATACAAGGTGACCAAAAAGACGCTTGGCGTAGGCTCATTTGCCGTCGTCAAGGAATGCATTCATCGCCATTCCGACCAGGCCTATGCCCTGAAGATTATCATGAAGAGTGCTCTTTCAGGTAAGGACATCTTACAATAGCCAGGACATATCACTCATCAGCTTCATTGCCATTGCATTTTTATATTTGTAGGCCGTGAAAGTATGCTCGATGTCGAACTAGGTTAGCTCTGCCCTTTTTTAATGGGGTCTTCCCTTGATTGACATTTCCTTTTTTTTTTTTTTGTAGATATCCTGAAACAGGTCCAACATCCAAATATTATTTCAATGCATGATTTGTTTGAAACAGACGAAGCTGTGTATATCATAACGGACTTGGCCTTGGGCGGTGAACTGTTCCAGCAGCTCCTGTCCAAGGGTTCGTATACCGAAAAGGATGCAGCCCACCTGGTGACTCAGATCCTCAATGGGGTTGCGTATCTCCACGATCATGATGTAAGTAGAGGAGACCATACAGAATGGCTTCAGCAGGAACGGCCTAACGACCTCTTTCTTCAATAGATCATTCATCGGGATATCAAGCCTGAAAACGTAACGGCTCATTTTTAATTTCTTTTGACGCTGACCACTATCTCTATTGTTTGTAGCTGCTTTTCCAGACAACCGCTACAGATGCCAACCTCATGATCACCGACTTTGGCTTGTCCAAGATCTTGAAACACCATGACGATATCTTGATGACTGCATGTGGTGTAAGCTTTCTTAAAAGGAGGTGACAACAAGAATTCATTTCATGTTTATGGTAGACACCTGGCTATGTCAGTCCCGAAGTGCTATTGCAAAAAGGATACAACAAGCCTGCTGATCTATGGAGCGTTGGAGTGATCACGGTAACATCATGACAGCGTGAGGTCCATGTATTGACTTTCCATAGTACATTTTGCTCGTTGGTTACACGCCATTTTATGGAGCTGGTAAGAACAATGAAATTTGGCACAACCATGTGAAAATTGGGCTGAACACTTTTGGGTAGATCAATCTGAATTGTTTGCCAGTATTATGAAAGGTGAATACGATTTCGATGACCAATATTGGCATGCCATCTCAGACCAAGGTATTCTTGATGTTGACAAGCTTGGCTACTGCGCTCACCTATTTTTTTGATAGCCAAAAACTTCATTGATGGACTGTTAGCATTTGAACCTGAAAAACGATTGACAGCAGTTCAAGCCCTTGACCACCCATGGATCTCAAAAAAGACGGTGGGCGACGAACCCAACACGGCGGCCAATTTGCTGGGCAACGTGCGCCGGGGCCTCAGCAACGGACATCTCTCCTTCCGATCAGCCTTGGGCGTGTCAGGTGCTTGGCCATTCGAAGACGCTAAAGCCGAGGAAAAACATCCCATGCAGGACACAAACAAGAAGGACATCATGGTTGCCTATAATGTCATCAGCCAATTCCTAAAGCGACCCAAAGCATGAAATCTCTCTAGGATACCTCTTTCTAATCTCTAATCCTTTTTATTACGACAAGCTCCTTTTTAATCTCCCCATGTAATCCTACTCATTAAATTAATTTACCACTTGACACGGCTAAAAAAAGACAGCGATGTACGTCTTGCTTTTCATGCATGAAACAGAACGTGACCTTTTCATGACGCGACCCAAAAAGGATCTGATCTCCTTTTCGTGGATCTCACCATTAGGCTGGGAGGTGCTTTGCACTTCTTTTTTTTTGTGTCACACGTTGGCGTTTTTACATTTTTTGAAGCCCATCAGGCTTGGGCATTTGTTTGGGTTGCACAAACGCACCTAAAGCTCTGGGTCTTGAAAAAGACCTTACTCTTTTTACTGCCACGCCTCTTTTTTGTTGTCCTTTTTTTTCCTTGTTTTTTTTTTCTTTCCTTTTCGCTCAATCACTACAATGGAGTCAAACAGTCGTTTGGCAGATATCCTTCGTAATCGAGATTTTGCTTATACGCTGGGTCTCGTTTCAGTGGAATGTGTCTTGATCTGCATTTTGGAAGGGATGGTGGTCATGAACCATTTAGGGCTTGTCAGCAACTGTGCCATGGATACCACCGGTGAAGGTAAGCAATACGCATGCTGTGGTGAAAGAGCCCCTCATGCCCCTTTGGGGATATTCTTTTAGGTGTGAGCGAGTCGGATTTGATCTATCACAGCCTTTTCATTATCAGCCAGGTCTTTCAAGTGATTTTATGTGTCGATGCGCTAGTGCAAAGAAATACAGGTAATGTGGCACTGCATGCTAGAGAAAAATCTCAATGTTCCTCTTCTTAGCTCAACTTTTGACCTTGCTATCCTTTGGGCTGTTGGTCGTCGGTAAGTGACCCAAAAAAAAAAAAAAAATTCTGGCTCACCTGTTGTTCGATTTTCTAATTTTAGTGTAAGCAAAGCCATTTTTTTTCTTTTGATCTGCCCTTCCTTTTTTGGCCGGTTCCTGAAAATACTCACTCGATCTGTTTTGATTAGGTACGGCGGCATTCAGCTCCAACAGCACATCATTTTGGAACTTGCAGGCTGTGGCTCCGACACCAACTGGAAACCCGTCGATCCTCGATGGTTTGGCCCCAATGGGCGCGAACTTTCCCTCGACTATTACGAACGCCGCATGCGACCAATTGAATACGCCATCATCGCTCTGATCCCCACCTTTTTCCTCGCGCTGGCTTACTTTGGCTGGCGACTGCGCAAACAGTTTGCCTGGGACAATTACCGCAATTTCTCGGCCGATCTCAAGTAACATGACGCCTTTTGCCGGTGGATCTGCCATTTTAATTTTTTTTTTTTTTTTCTGTTGTCAGGATCAAATCCGCCTTGGTCAACTCGAGTTTGCTAATTACCTTTTTGAAGCTGGATTACTTTTTTATCTTCTCCTTTGCCGCCCAGCTCATCCCATCCCAAAAGCTGCAATACGATGAAACGACAACCGAGGCCATCTTGGTGTTTGTACTTGGGGCGCTGGCCCTGACCGTCAGCCTGGTGGCGGTTTACCGAGAATACAAGTACCTACTGGCCACGATGCTTGTGCTTGGCGTGGCGGCGATTGCCTATTTCATCTACCGGCTGGTCCGTATCTGTGTGCCACGTTCACCTGGAGACGACCCTTATCAATTCACCCGAAGCTTCCTCATCTTCACCACGGTCGTGGCGCTGGTGCTGTTGCTCCTCACCTTGGTGACCATGGCCAAGACCACCTGGTCTCTTTGGAACGGCGTGCGTGTTTTCACGAGCGCCATGCGCTCCAAGGGCAACAACTACCACAAGCCCCAAGGTGTACCCATCGATACCCGCGAAGAAGAAGTTGCCTTGGATGGCACTCTGATCCAGAAACCCTCGCCTCACTTGCTGGACCCGCTTCAACAAGATCTGTCGTATTACCAACTCAAGGAAATGGCCACGACGTCGCCTGCGTATTCCAGTGAAAAGCGCCTGGTGGCTTCCAACGAAGAACTGCCTCTTGTCCACTAATTTATTTTTTAGGATGATCTCCCTCCCACCTAGGCTGCTTTTGGTGGGGAATCCTGCATTTATCAAAATTGTGAATTTTTGCCATTCTTGTTTAACGCAATAAACATTTTGTGCACCCCAGAAAATCACTTTTGTCTTTCAGCCAATGAGGGCCACAGAAGCCATTTCTGAACTCTCCCACTTCTTTAGTGGAGCCTAATCGTCTGACAGCAATGACAGATGACCTTTGGTCCAGATGACGCAAGGAACGTCTCTTGAAAAAAATAGCCCGAGGTGCTTGACAGTTTTGAGCCAATGAGATTCAAGAAACCAGCTTGGTTGCATTGACACACACCTGAACGAGCCAATGGCCAGGCAGGAAATCAAGCTTTGATTGGGTGAGCATGCATTTGACTCGAATGACACATTCTTGATGGCGAGGGGGAAAAAAGGTGATGGCAAGGGCGAATCGTTTTCGAGCAGACCGATAGAAATGGCCCATTCGTCCACCAGGATAAGGTTTTCCTTTGAAAGAGTCATCACTTCCCAAACCACTGTGAAGACCTGCTTAAAAAAGGGAAAAAAAAAAGTTGCGCTCCATCTCTCTTCTTTCTTCTCTCTCTCTTCCTTGACAGTTTTTCCCACACGGTTCTTTTTGTTTTATTTTGAATAGAAGTATGACCTCGGTTCCTTTTAAACGATTGCGACTCAACGAGTGGTTTAAGGCCGATACTTTACACAAGCGCAACGGAGGTCTAGTCCATACAGCTATACCCATCCGTAGAAGAAAAATCCACCGGATTCGACTATTAAAGAGCAAAGTCCAGCGACTGGCCGACGACAACCAGCAATTGCGACAATGCTCAGTTGAATTGGAACACGCACGAGCTCGACGACTGGCCCAAACTGTTGCCAAGGAGGCCAGAGTCCTAGCCTTGGAGCAAGAACTCCAGCGAGTCCAACAATTGCTACTAGAAAAAAAATCCTTAGCCCAATGATTCCCCCCCCCTCCCTATTTCTCGTCCTCCTTTTTTTAATACCATCGTCAAATAAATGGCACCTTGTAAATCCATAGCATCATGAAACTGCGTCTTTCTTTTAGCAGCAGCGGTTCATCGATGGCTCTCATTGGTTGTCACCTTGTCACCTGTGCAGAATCAACATGGCGAAGTCAAGACTGAGCTGGAATCAAGGAGACGCCATCTCCAAGGCAGTTTTGGATAAGATGGCTCTGATCCAAGAATAGCCACACACATTTGTTGTCTCTTGCCTATTTATTTGTTTCTTTTTTCCCTGCGTCATTTTTCTGCTACCATTTTTTTTTTCGTTTCTCTTCCCCCCTTTTTTTTCATCGTCTTGACATGGATAATATCCCCGCATGCCATGAACGATCATTCTCTAAACGGAAAAAGCTATTTTCATTCCTGTCAAAGCCAAGGTCACGTCCAAGCAGCACGACGCCTACGACAGTGTCGTCCACGCTGTCCTCCAACTCCACAGTTGCCGTCATCACCGATCAGATGTCACGCCATGGCATAATGACACCTGACGATATTCAACTTCTCAGCAAATATCTCGCGAAGTAAGCATTTCTCTCCCAGTTTTTTTTTTTTTTTTTTTTTTTGCTTCCTCGTCGATTTTTTTCCATGTTTCGTGCCATTTTTGAGATATCTCTGCCTCCCCCTTGCCTTTTTATAACTCGATTCCCCCCTTTTTTTCAGCCCCCTCTGTGCAACAGTTGGAACATCCAAGAGAATAGGAGTGCAAGTTATCAAAGCTCTAGATTGACCAACTTTTTTTTAGATTCCAAGTGAAACTCAAACACCGATACAATCTACTGAAGCATAGCGTATTGCCCTGGTTCCATCAACAAAACCGCTACAATTATGAACCCACCTTGAATGCTTCCTTTCATGAACAGGCCCAGTCGATTTTGTTACGTTGGTAAGCAAATTTCCAATCAACTTTTTTTGCATTTTTTTTTACGCATGCTCCGCTTCATTTCACAGGTGGCGAGCCTTGATCCTTCGAGTTCAGCATGTCAATTATACCGAACGAAGCCTTTACTTTGAATGCATTGTTGAAATCATCGCCAGGTAAGACCCGCAACCCCTAGCCTCTACTCATCTGGCTGTACTCTTTACCATAGACCTGAATTTTTAGATTTTGGTAAAGAGAGAGAGCGTGACACGGTCAGTTTCTAACCCCTCCTTTTTTCGTGCCATCTAGACTTTCAACAGTCAGACCTCGAGTACAGTGATTGGTACCGTGTCGCTGAAGAGAAGGACCTTGCCGATCGAACCCCTTTGGCCGAATATCGCTATTTGCTTATAGCCACCTTGCAATACGCCATGGACCGCCTGAACCACAAAGCCATCTACTCCAACATGATCTCGTTTTGTGCCAAAATTCTCGGTAAAAAGAGTCAACACCCCACCTACTCAATCAACCCACCTTCCTCCTCCTTTTTTCTTTCTCAGCTTTGTGCTTTGTTAAGGTGCCTGGGGTAGCCAGCAGTCTGTGTCAGCTGCTTCCTGTCAAGCCAATACTAATGAAACACTTGGCTCTGGAATTGGATACGGGGTAAAAAAAAAAGGGGGGAGGGATAAACAAGTAAGTGATGCTCACAACATATTTATTTTTTTTTAAAAAAAAAAAGTCAAACTGATGACCATCGCCAGTCCATGGAGAAACTCTTTCCGACATTCCTCCATCCTCTCATGAGATGCCGCCTCCTGTCCTTCAAACAGCATTTTGCCGATCAAACCAACCGCCGTAGCGTGCTTTCCTCTTCAGGCAATTGGGTTCGGAGGTAATACAAAAAAAGCATATCATCATAATGCAGCATTGACCCCTTTCTTTCTAGGTGGCAGAGCGATGACAGCGAGCTGTTCTTTTCGTTTTACAGGCATTACCATGTGACAATGCATAGCTATGCGATGCAGCTGTCTCCGGCGCCGGTTCCCGTACTTCACCGCAATAGCATCCTCGCCTTGACCCCATGCTACCTGTATCTAGCCAGCTACGTCTCTACAAAGATCCAGGCTCTCTTGCAACTGCAGCTTTACTCGGTCACCACCATGAACAAACCTCTGCAGCCAACAAACACAACCTCCCCCTCGACGATCCAAGCTGTCCTCGCCCAACAGCAGCAACAGCCTTCCCTGTCGATGATGGTGTCGTCGTCGCTGCTTGCAACGCTGCCATCGCCCACCGACCTACACACCGACACCGACGACGCCTTGGTGTTCGTACCCACAGACGACCAGCCATCCTCCTTTTTACCAACATCATTCCTCTCAGCCCTTATACCCCAGCAACCTCAGTCCAAGCCTTCGTCCGAACCACCCCAGCCGACGACAAAGACAGGCAAGCCCCGGCCCCTGGTCCTTGCCACCCAGCGCTACGCAGAGTGCCTGGTCTGGTGCGCTGTGCAGGCCGACCACGCCGGCCTTTACCACGACATGCTGAACGTCTGGATCCGCACCATGGTCAAAACCACCAGCCTTGTCGCGGTCGAGAACGTGTTCTGTCTCTTGGATTTACTAGAAAGCCTCTTGATCGAGTATCAGCAGCTTCAACGAGCCACGCCCATGCCGTCCACCGCTTCAACCCACAAAGACGCCTGCCCATCACCATCGTCCGTCGATCTTGATTGGTCCGCGCTCGACCTACCGTTTGTCTTGCACACCCTGCGATTGATTCTCCTCCGGTCGGACCACACCATTGTTTTGCTGCGCGCGCTGGTGTTTGTTTATCGGCATTTTGACATGTTTGCTTCCCATCTGCTGGCAGAGCTGTGTCATCACGTCCTGTTGGTGCCATGTGTGTTTGAGCGCTTGCTTTTTCATTGGGGCTACAACGTGCGGCAGTTTTATATGCGCCTGCTCGTCTTCCGCCTCGGGAGGCTCTGGGTCCCTGTGGCCAACATTGCCTGGAATCCGCTGCTACTGCCCTTGACAGCCTCCGCCTCGTCTTCCTCCTCCACCCTGTCGGCTGGCTCCGACAGTGCCTCCTCCTCCTCTTCCATGACCCTCCACAGTGACCACTCCACTGCCCGCCTTTGGGATGCTCAAATCTCAGCCATGTGCGACGGCTGTCTCTGCTGGAAAGCCTGGCACCAACAAAGTAGGACCCTTTCTTTTCAAATAGCAAGTGTTCTCAGTTTTTTTTTTTTTTTGTAACAGAAATCCATGCCATGGATTCTGACCAACGCATTGCATTGTGAGTGAAAAACAAAAGAGGGGAAATGACCGGGCTCATCCTTCTTGTTTTTGGTAGGGAAATCCACCTTCATCTTGAAGTCCTGCTGGACTCGTTCCAAAGCCGTTACCAGGGCCTGGCCATGGAAAAGGCCGGGGTGCCAGGCAGATGCATCGGCGGCGCAACCACCTCCTCGACGGAGCCAAGCCTGACGCGACCGCTGGCTTCGCAACGGGTGGTGCTGTCCACCTCCTCCACCCCGTCCCCTCTCCCGCCCTGCATTCGATCACCCCGGCGCTTCTACCACATGTCTGTGCCTCGGCGGCTGCTGAAAAGCAGCCAGTGGCTCCGACGGTCCTCCCCTTCAACCAACGACCCAAGCCGACATGACGATCAGGATGGCTTGCCATGGCTTCCTCCCCCCGGCTTTGCGCCTGGCTTCATGTACATCACCTGCACCGAACCCGATACCAGCACACCCGACTGGCTTCCCTGGGCGCGCGCCTGGCGCTATCAGTCGTCGCGGCAAGTCTATGCCGACAAAGTCCGCCCGGAGCTCAAAGACATCCTGCAAGAATACTTGCAATGGCTCGGGAACAAGAAGAGCGACCCTGCCAACCTCTCTGTGCCAGACTTATATCTTGATTGGCCCAAGAACTGGTCATTTTAATTTGCGCCTCTCCCTCTCTCTCTCTCTCTCTCTCCCTCTCTCTCTCTCTCTCTCTCATCCATACAATGACAAGCAATGTCAAGAAGAATAAACGCGATATTTTATTATTTGATTAAGGATACACACAGGCCCAGGCAGCACCCGTGGCCATGGTATTCGAGAGCGGCGGCACAGGGAAAAGAGAAGGCAAGGATTGATTGCGGGAGAAATCCCAGCAGCAAAGACGGTGGTACCGGTGGCTTTTGAAGCGGACCTCTACACAGGCAAAGACGTGGGCAGTGTGGGGGCTGACCTGGATGTCAGTGATGGACATGGACGACGGCGGGATGTCTTCGGCAAGGCAGGGCGGGACCATTCGGTAAGCGAGCTGGCCGGTCTGCAGGTCCCACACGTTAATGCAAGGTACGGAGAGGGAACTGGTCTGGCGCAGGCTGCAGGAGGGCGAGGTGGGTGAGGTGGGCGATACCGAGGCAAAATGGCGAGCGAGCTGATACGGAGACATGCCGCTGGAGGACAGCAGGTCGTCTGTGTCAGGCATGCTGACCAGGGAGCCAAAGGAGGCAGGCTGGGCTGGGGCTTGGCGCGCAGCGAGGACGTGCTCATGCGATTGAAGCGCTGCGCGGGGGTATACAGGGACTTGGTCTCGATTATGCTGCCGGAGCTCGCCTTTGGTCAGCAGGTAAAAGGGGGTCAGGCACAGGCGCGAGAAGGCGGTGGCTTCCAGTGGTTCGGTCTTAAGCTCATACACCAATGAGCCTGTCAGGATGGAGAAGATTAGCACTGGGCCGGACGCATCGGGCGCACACACCACCAAGTGGCCGTTGACTGCTAGCTCGCCCACACCATGCTGGAACCAGTCCCCGGTCAGATACGACGAGATGTCGATGGAGCCTCTTTGCTGCGCATTATCTGCCACGTCCCACACCCGAATCATTCCATCTGAGCCGCCACTGACAACGACTACATCAAGAAGAAATAAGTCCTTTGCGAAAAAATTAAAAAAAGAAAAACTGTACCTTGATCATTCATATTGACGCACAGCACTCGACTGCGGTGGGCTTGCCAGGTGGCTTTGCAGCCGTGTCGTTCATGCCAAAGGGAGACCGTGCCATCGACGCCACCAGTGACAATATAAGAGGACGACGGGTCGGAGTAGTGGCACACAATGCCATGCAACGCCGTGTCTTCAACGTGGCGACAGGGCAGGTGAGGGCTGAGTTGCTGGAGAACCAAGGCTTGCAGGTTGGAGGCGGATTTATAGGTGGGGTTGGATCGTACAACGTAGCCACTGTGGGTAACCGAGAGCGAGGTGAAGAAATGCTGCTCTTGCAGACTGCCGACAACAAGGCTGGGGGCGAGGCTGAAACCAGGCTGGGTATCGGCTGTATCGACGTAGAAGGAGCGGCAAGACCCGTGGGACCAGGCTCTGGCCAGGCGATAAAGATCCTGCCAGGTGATTGGTTTCGAAACCGAGGTGTCCTGTCGGAACAGCAGACGATTGACGGTGTGGGGGTGTGGAAATTCAAGTGACCAAAACCGTCGACGAAGACCCCGTTGGAAATCATGGTGACAACTGGACGACCAAACGAGAGCGTCGTAATGATCAATGAGCCGCAACCACTGAGAGCATACCTGCCGACTGGTGAGCAAGGTGTCGCCATGGCAGAATGTAAATATATAAAGCAATAATTCACTTGGAAATGCAGCCATGACGACCTCTAAAATAAGTGTATTACTGCCGTTCAAAAAGTCTAGTGAAGAGTAAAAAAAAAAAAAAAAAAGTGGGCGAGTGCGAAGATTAAAACGCTTTCGACCCGTAAAAGATTTTAAAATGGACCAATCACACCTCCCAAAATGCGGTCCAAACCTCGAGGAAACAAATCCATGTCACCTGCTCATGCCTTTTACTTTTGCTTGATTGGAAGGAGAGTGTTTATTTCTTTTTTGCAGGACAGCAGGGACTGGATTCGCCTTTTTTAAGCAGGTCTTCACAGCAAGCCTTCAGAGCTTCAATTTGCTTTTGACACTTTGCTTCCTGATAACCGGATTTTTCCAAGCAATCCTGGATGGCGCATGCTAGGAAGCGTCAGTTTTTTATTTTTCAAAGCCTTGTTTCAAGCATGTGACTTACCAAACTTTTGACACGGAGGCGGGTTCTAAATAAGAAATGAGGTCCTTGGTGTCTGCATTATTTGCTCAGTCTACCTGGGGCATGGCTGTTGAAAAAGAGAGCGAAAGAGAAGGAAAAAAACAAGAGCAAAAGCTGCGAAAGAAAAGGGTGTCTGAGCCACCCAATCGTGAACCATGCTGCTCCCTCGATAAACTTACTGATTCTAAATTAGGAAACCATCGTCGATGGCGAGGGACGAAAAAACTCCAGCTCATTTTCGTCCACGTCCAAAACGAAGACGTCGGAAAAGGCACAGTGACTTCTATGTAAAAAAAAAAAGACGCGTAACCACTTTTTCCCACTTTATTGTTTAGTTGGTTTGGTCCAGTTCCAACAAGTGAAAGGTAATGCTCGAGACGTGGCATCAGCACGCTCCCATGGCTGACACTATTTTTTTTTCTAAAGAAAAAAAAGGACGGTAAAAGCTCGAGGGGGAGACATGAAGGCTCAGTGCCAAAGAGTTTGCTCCCACGCCGCGTTGGTTCATGCTCGCCGCACTCTTTTAAATATTGGACAGTCCAAGGCAAAGATGAACAGTATCGGATTCATGCCATCATTTGGCGGGAATCAAGCTTATTTTTGAGCTGTGCATTTTTTTTAGCAGGCAAACCAAAGGGCGAACAGCCAAATTATTTTCTAGCACACACGGAATATTTTCTTGTGTGTCCAATTTTGAGCGACATTGGAAACAGAGTTTAGTCAAAGTAGTTTTATTAACAAAATCTCTAGTTAAATGGTTTTCAAACAAGGCTTGTCTTGAGCTCATGCCCAGATGAATCATCCCCGAAGAGGATAACGGACCAGAGGGGTGTCTAGACAATGTTTGGCGTCTTAGAGCACTGCAAGAATCTTCATACCCATCTTGACCACTGTTTGAAAAGTACTGTACGCGAAAAGAGCAATGGCTGAAATAGTTTATAGGAAAAAAAGGAAGCAGATGGGGAAAGGAAATTTGGTATTGTGTTTTTTTTCTAGAGGAATAAAAGATGCCTAGATTGACTTCATTGTAATGGCACCCCATTCATTCGAGGTTAAGTTCTTCTTCCGTTCTTTCAGGGTTGCCTTTAATAGCCACCAACGAAAACGAGTTGGTATTGAGGGGCGGGGGGTGTCGTTCATGCTTTTTTTCTTGCTGCGGTGGAGTGATGAAATGATCTGGTGGGGCGAAAAAACTGACCTAAAACAAACAGCCAATCACAAGCCCCCGCTTGACTTGAACTTGAATTTGTCATCCGGGAAGGAGGGTGATCCTCCATTCTTCTTTCTTCTGCAGAACTTTACCCTTAAAATGGCCACCACTCGATTGACATCACGACTGTTCCAACGATCATGCATCCTCAGCCGATCTTTGATCTCTCAACATACTCGCATCCAACAGCGATCATTTTTGACACAATCTCTCCAGCGTAAATCTATTGTCCAAGCCATGACCCGGCCAGTTCTTGTCCAGCAAGGTATAAAACGAAGAAGAAGATTGGATGAGACTTGTTGCTCACATTTTATCCTGCCCTCCATTATCCTCAGTGCGAACAATGTTCATTCAAACGGAACCCACCCCCAATGACGACAGTTTGAAATTCATCCCGGGCGTTTCCGTTTTGGACCGAGGCACAGCTGAATTCTTGGACGTTCGAAGCTCCATGAAATCGCCTCTGGCCAAGACTTTGTTCCAAATCGACGGCGTCACTGGAATCTTTTTCGGTCCCGATTTTATCACCATCAGCAAGGACAATGGTAACGAATGGTCCTTGATGAAGCCTGATATCTATGCCGCCATCATGGATCACTTTGCGAGCGGTCAGCCCCTCATGCTCAATGAGGAGGATCTCATGGCCAGCGACACTGCCATTCACCCAGACGACTCGGAAGAAGTGCAAATGATCAAAGAGCTGCTTGACACCCGCATCCGACCTGCCATTCAAGAGGATGGCGGTGATATCGAATACTGCGGGTTTGAAGACGGCATCGTCAAGCTCAAGCTGAAGGGCAGTTGCCGTGGCTGCTCAAGCGCCACCGTCACTCTGAAGAACGGGATCGAGTAAGTCATCCGCTAAGTCTCCAGCCATCGACTCACCTTTTGCTACTGTCTGCAGAAACATGCTTATCCATTACATCCCCGAAGTCCAATCTGTGGAGCAAGTCATTGATGAATATGAATCCGTCGGCAACCAGGAATTTGACAAGCTGCAAAAGCGATTGAACGACTCTGGCCCTTGATTTGAGCGCCCTTTTTGTAATAAACATAGACTCTCTTGAACCTTGGATATGCCATACTTTTTTTTATTTATTTGTTCTCTACTTGATGATGCCATGACCCCCACACTTGCTGATAATCACAATAGAAGAAAAACAAAGTTCTTCAATCTTTTTCGAGGTTGATGGCGTTGCCGAATTTAGCGTACAGGGCTTTTTTGAGGTCGCTCATTTTTTCTTGAGTGGAGCTGATGTCGCTTTCGATGTCTTCGAGTTTTAGGCCCAAAGCGGCTGCTTCCTTTTCCACTCGTTCCAGAGCTTCGGCGACTGGCACATGAACAAAGGCATCACCAACCTTGTATCGAATAGGTTCATCCTCATCAGCCAATTCCAATTCCATCTGCACGTCGTCCAAGTATTCCTTTTCTTGCTATAGAAACACGTCCAAGACAAAAAAAAATAAAAAAATGGGATGGGTACCCAACCGTCTTGCTCCGTTGCATCGCAAAAAGATGTCCTTACCTTTAACTTTTCATATAATTCCATTGATTGGTCCAGCTGATTGTTAAGCTTGCTAAAGTTATTGATTTGTTGTTGATCAGCCCACTTGACTTCCACATCAGCCTCAGGCTCTTCCTTTTTTTCAAGCTATGCAAAGACAGTTTGGATGAATACCAAGAAAGAACATTCATGGGCCTTTATTAAAAAAATAGGGGGGGGGAAGCTTACCATGCGGATACTAGACATGGCGAATAGATTAGATTAATATTTTGGGAGAAAAAGGAACCAAAAGACGGGCTTCTTTTTTTTTTTTTTTTTGGCTGCCGGTCGGCGCTCAACTTACAAAACCAAGCGGATCATGTTCGACGAGAAAAGAGTGGATTGATTTTATTACATACAGAGAGATAATGCTGGGTGAACCAGATACAAAGAGAGGGGCTGAAGAAGCTAGGGTCGAATAGAGACCAAAAAGTCGGTCTTGCCTTCGGCTACGGTCAAAGACAGGTAATGGCGAATGTCCACAAGCTTTTCCATCACGTCAGGGATAGCCTCGATGTTGAAACGGCGGACAAATGTTGCCAGGGCCATGCGCATCTCGAAGAGGGACATATCCTTACCTACACACCCTCGACTGCCAATGCTGAAGGGAAAGTAAGCATCGGTTGCAGGAGGCACGGGCGCATCGTCCAGCCAACGCTCAGGTTCAAAGGCGCGTGCGTTAGGCCAGTAGTCTTCGTTGAGGTGGGCGTGGTAGATGCCTGAGATCACAGCCGTGCCTTTGGGCACAAAGAGCTTGCCAGCGAGCACCACATCACGGTCGGCAATCCGCTCTATCCCGTTGGCAGCCACTGGGTCCAGGCGCAAGGTTTCCTTGATCACGGCATTCAAATAAGGAAGATTTTTAACCTGCTGGTGATGAAACACGCCGTCTTCGGGCAGGTCAATCATATCCAGCTCGTCCTGGAGGCGTTTCAGGGTCGAGGGCCGACGCAAGAGTTCAATGACAGCAAAGCCCAGCGTGTTGGATGTGGTGTCCGACTACGTTAGGCAGTGAGAATTCGCTATTTGCTTTTTCCTCCCATCTGCTTTACCCCAGCACCCAGGAACATCACTGCCATATTCATGATTTCAATGTTGGACAGGCGGTCATTTGGATCGCTGGATTGTTTGGTGTCGAGCAAGATTTGAAGAATGTCGTTGCGGCGCGTTCCACTGGCAATCCGCTCTTCAATGATTTTCTCCATAAACTAGGACGAAAGCCATTTTAAAAAAAGGATGCTTTTCCTCTCCTCTCTCTCATTTTCGCAGTTTACCTCGACAATCTTTGGGTCTGTACGCACAGGAATAAATAGCTTGATAAACCACACCAGATTGGGGTTGTTGGCCACCTTTAAAAAAAAAAGTTGTCAATCCAGCGCTTTTCTTTTTTTTTTTTTTTTAAAAAAAAAAAAAGGCTTACCCAGGCGATATCTTTGGTTTGTGCGGCCATGATGTCAGGCACAATATGCGTTCCGTTTTCAATCATGTTGAAGGACCGACCAAAGGCTGTGGCGCCAATGATGTCCAATGCCATCAGTTTCCACATCATCCACGTGTCAATGCGAGTTGGCTTGTCCTCGTTGGCGTGTATCTGGGCCACCAATTTGTCCATCAGGACTAACAGCGTATCGTGGAAATGCACTTCCAGCGAATTCAGGTACTTGACCGAAAAAGACGGCGATACAAGGCGACGAAGGTGTCGATGGATATCCTTGTCCCGCGTGGAAAACAGATTGTCGACATTATCCGCTATGGAAAAGACGTCCGATGAGTGTGATTCTTTCTTCTGTTTGGCTGGCTGCTTACTTTTGAACAAGTCGTAAATATCACCCTTTTTCAAATCATCCCCTGCGAGCACTTGGGTGATCATTTCCTTATCGGACACCATGATTGTCTTGGGTCCAAGACGCACAGCTGGCCCGTACTGACGCTGCAGCTCGAGGAACTTTAGGAAGCTACGAAATAAGGGCGTCAGTGAAGAATGGCGCCAACTTTTGTTCTTACCTCGTGCCACTGGGCTGATCCAACTTCGACCGCTTGAACTTAAAAAACTTGTACCAAAAAGGACCTGGCAATTGACTAAAAGGACCCCAATAGGCACCATAGAGTTTCTACGTGAAGGAAATGGAGGCGTTGAGTCGGCGGTTGAATGCGGTTTTTGTTTTTACTGCCTTTTACCGAAGTAACAGCGTAAGACACCAAAGCAATAGCGACGGCCTTGGTGACAACGCCCAGCTTTCGGTTCTGGGTTAGCGACAATCGCACTGTATCCGCTAGTTTTTGAAGATCCATGTGGATTTGCAAGAAAAAAGAAAGAAGAAGAAAAAACGGAAAGGAAAAATGCAACCGACAAACAAAAAAGGATCGGCGCGTGACCCAGCAAAGCCCATCCTTTTCTCAAAAGGGGTCCTTCATTTCCTGCTGCAGAGTCAGTCACCCGATGCCATGGCAATGCAGCTTTCTATCCCAACCTAATGGCGTCACGGTGAGACCATCCTCGATTGGCAAAACAACACAATGGAAGAGTCTATCACAAACTCTTTCCCACTTTTTTTCTTTACCCCCTCCCTCTTTTGTGTGTGTGAGTGTGTGTGGGTGTAGCGTTTTAGGCGGAAGAGACGGTCGAGACCCACATCCAATGGACCAGTCCACATGTGACCCCTTTTATTTTCACACCCACTGTGCAAATCACTCCCCTTGCTTTGGCTTTGTCTCTCCCCTTTTTCGTTTTTCTAGCCCAGCTCCAGCCCAGAATGAAAAATGCGACCTCCACCAGGGTCGCGGTGATGAATAAAATCACAAGGCACCCGGGTCAGTCAGAGCAGAGTCAGGCACAAAATGAGAGAATGCAGGTGTTTATTAAGTATGAGAGCGATGCATGCGAGGATGGTTTATTGCTGGCGAGGGCTGATCATGACCATGGTCTTGTTCTTGGCCACCGTCAGCGTGACGAAATGACGAACTTGCTTTGCGTCTTCCATTTCTTCAGCAATGGGCTCAATGTTAAATCGACGGATAAACGACGCAATACCCCTGTAAATAAACCAACTTAGTTTTTTTTTTTTATATCACATCCACTCCTTACAATTGCATCTCCTTGCGAGCAAAAGCCTTTCCGATGCAGTCTCTCGAGCCGGTACTGAATGGGAAGAAGGCGTCGTTTGCAGGGGGGACCGGAGCGCCAGGCAGCCATCGCTCGGGTTCAAATTTGGAGGCATTTGGCCAGTATTTCTCGTTCAGATGGGCATCGTACACATTGGCAATGACCATGGTCCCCTTGGGTACAAAGATGGTGCCGCCAAGGACGACATCACGATCGGCAATGCGCTCAATGCCGCTGGCGGCAATAGCATCCAGGCGCAGCGTTTCATTGATCACAGCGTTCAGGTAAGGCAGCGATTTCACTTGGTCGTGGCGGAACACGCCATCGTCAGGCAGCTCCAGGCCGTCGACTTCAGCTTGCAAACATTTCAGAGCCGATGGGTTGCGTAGCAGCTCGAGAATGGCAAAGCCCATGGTATTGGACGTCGTTTCAGACTGGATAGAAGGGGGGGAAATGTGAGATTCGGAAAGTCTTGAGCGTGTGCCTCTTTCCCTACCCCGGCAATTAAGAATAGAATCGTTTCGGTGATGATGGAAATGTCGGACAGTCGGTCGTTTGGATCGCTGGCATCTTTGGTGTCGAGAAGAATTTGCAAAATGTCGTTGCGTCTTGTGCCACTTTCGGAGCGTTCACGGATCACGTTCATCATAAACTGGGTTCAACAAAAAAAAAAACGCGAGTCAAATTCTGTGCAAAGAAACGCGGAAGAAGGGATGGCTTACCTCGGTAATAAGAGGATTGGAACGAAGAGGGCGGCCGAGAGTAAGAAGCTTGACCAAGAAGGGATGATTGGCCGCCTAGCAAAGGGAGAAATAAGTTTCACCTTTTTTTTTTTTTTTTTTTTTTTTTTTTTGGCAAGCCGTACCCAGCTGGAATGGCGCATTTCCCAGGAAATTGTATCAGGCACAGGGTGAGACTCGTTTTCGATCATGTTGAACGACTGGCCAAAGGCGGTGGTGCCGATGATATCCAGGGCAAGGCTCTGCCACATTTTCCAAGTGTCGATGGCGGTTGGCTGGTTATTGTTCGCCTGTAGCTGGGTGTCGACTTTGTGGATCATGGCTTTGAGCGTGTCGTGGAAGAACCCTTCGAGAGAGTTGAGATACTTTACCGAGAATGCTGGGCTGATGAGTCGTCGAAGGTGCTTGTGTACCTTTTTGTCCCTGGTGCTAAACAGGCTTTCGACGTTGTTTTCTAAAAGGAAATAAGACTCTCCTGCGTGCCTATGTTGGCGTCTGCTTACTTTTGAATAACTCGTAGATCTCTCCTTTTTGCAAATCGTCTTGCGAAAGGATTTGCTTGATCATGTTCTTATCAGACACCATGACAGCTCGGGGTCCCATACGGATCGCCTGACCATACTTTGCATGAAGAGCCAGTAGCTTCTTAAAACCTGAAACGAAGTAAAGCGTGTGAGTCCTTTCATTCAGGCTTTCTTATGGCGACTTACTTGTACCGGCGGGTTTGTCCAATGCGCCACGAGAAAACTGGAAAAACTTGTAGGAAACAGGGCCGGGCAGCTGGCTAAGAGGACCAACATAGGCATCGTAGAGTTTCTACATATGCCATTGTCATGAGCGTCGTCAGTGCTTTCAGAAGAAATAAACAATCGTCTCTACCTTTGTCACAAAGTAGGTGGTGGCACCAATGGCCACAGCTTTGGCCACTTTATCTAATTCACCTTTATGTGGAACAGTGAAATGCAATTGATCGATTATCTTTTGATAGTCCATTATGGAGTTGGAGAAAGAGGAGCGAGTGAGCATTTCACTGAGAAATTTAAAAAGCATGGCTCGGGGCGAGTGTTCCTCCGGCATCCAGCCAATAGCATGAAAGAAGGAAGGCTGATCTATTTTCCCTGAGTTCCTTGATCTGTCAATTTTTTTGTGCTCCTTTTGGCAAAATGCCTTGCCAAGGTATTTGTGCTGTACGAATATGGCTGGGTATTTTTGATAGTGTTCATTTTTCACTCACTGGCAATCCCTGAAAAAGAAGCTATTTCTTGGTTGTTATGGCCAAGGCTGGGCTGCTGCCCTGCCAAAAGAAGCTTAAAACACCATCGCGGACATTGATTTTGGGGGGAGGGTCCTTTTTTCATCGTTTTTTTTCAGAGGGGTCTTGACCTGACTGGCACAAAGTTGGCTGGGAAGCCTTGACCGATTGACTTGATATTCCAGGACCCACGTGGCCCATGAGAATTGGTTGTCATGCAGAATGTCATAGACTTCCATTCACTCAAAAGCGGTATGGGGCGCTTTATATTTTTTTTAAAAAAAAAGCATAGGGAGGTCCCCTTGCTGATTTGGCCAAAAACAAGCCGATTTCATCATACTACCAACCTCCACCCAGCCGGTTCAACTGCTGTAGCATGGGAGAGGTCATGCTCATGGCTCCAAGCAGAGGCTTCCCTGGAGCTGTACTGATGAGCTAGAAGCAACCAAAAAGCGGGGATTTGAATGGACAGGGTGAACACAGAGCAACGAATGGAAAGCGCCCGCTTGGGCCATTTATTTATCAAATTAGAATAAAGTGACTGGGAAAGTCCAGGGGACATTGCATGGCTGTCAACAATTAACCGGCTTGGTGCAGCAAGAGGGGGATCTCAAACGGGGTTCGGGCGATTGGTTCCGGCTACTGAGGAAGCACAGAAAATTGGGCTGTCTTCAACCAACGCAAGTGACCTTTTTTGGAGGTGGAGGAACAAGCAGAGAGGATGCGCCTGGAAGAGGTTTCATTGGGAAAAGAAGCTGTCATGAATAGAGCGATCCCATGTGAAAAAAGATACAAGTTTAGTGGGACGGCATGGTGAATTTGAATGGAAAAAGCCCATCATTTGTGTTTTTTCATTTGTGAAACCTTGCGGTTTGTGTACCCAATAGCAACAACGCCGCCATTTCATTTGGTACTTTTCCGCAAAAAAAAAAAAGACCCTTATTTCTTTTTCTTTACTCTTTTCAACTATCTATTTGATGGCAGGTCTTGAGACAGTCTATGCCACGCATAACTTTGAAGCAGACAATCCAGACGAAATCACCTTTCATTTAGGCGAACCAATTCTTGTCTTGGAAAAAGATGAAGGCTATCAAGATGGCTGGTGGCAGGTAAAAAAAAAAAAAAAAAAAAAAAAGTAACAAAATCGGTCAATGGAGGTCATGTTCATTTCATGAATCAACAGGGACGCAACGTTCGTGGTGAGATTGGCCTGTTTCCCAAGAACTACACCTCCCTGCGGAAACCATCCAATAGCAGCTCATTGAGCACCCTGGAGAGCAAGATCGATTCGCTGGAATCCACCGTCAGCCAAATGCATATTCAGAAAAAGGGTGGAGGTTTGCTGCTGCCTACTCCATCGGCCTCCAATTCATCCCAGCAATCAGCCTTCAACACCCCTCAGCCTTTGTACTTTCCATCGTCGGCCTCATCCACCTCGTCTCGCCACACCGCCGCTGGCGGACCGAATGCGCCTTCGGCTTCGTATCAAAAGAAACTGTCGACCAAATACGTCCATCACTCCGTCGCCACCTCGCTGCAGAATCCAGAACTAAGTCCCAACCTGCCTGAAGATTGGTCTGTGGATCAAGTGGCGATCTGGTTAGGCCTGATGGGTTTCAGTGACATGGCTCCCACCTTTCAAGGTAAAACATGACCTCCGCTGCCACAACTCACTCTTTTTTAACTAGACCAAGAAATCACGGGTGATATCTTGTTGGAATTGAATGTAGACACATTGAAGGAATTGGGCGTGTCGACGTTTGGCAAGCGATTCAAGATCTCCAACGCCATCAAGGTGCTTGGGGAAGAAAACTCGCAGCGCAAAGATGACCGTCAGGCTGGCTCTCCTGCGGACGATCGCTCCAACTCGCTCTCCTCACAACACCATGGCTCACCCACGCTGTCATCTGTTGCGCCTTTGCGCTTGGGCCAGCCTTTTCTGGACGAGGAGGATGCTGTGTCAGATTATGCTGGCGTCTTACGATCAACACAGCACATGCCTCCTGCATCCACCCCTCGCCTACAACCTTCGCTGTCGCCCACCGCGCCCTCTATCGCCTCCACCTCGTCCCTGGTCCGGTCGCCCTCGCTTCAGCAACAACCAGTGTCCACACGCGACACGGGCCGTCAGCCCTCCACCACCTCGTCGCTTGCGCACACGCCCATCTTGGAAGACGAGCCGCTGACCACCCGAGGCGTGATGTCGATGGATGTACCGCGTCATGTTTCTCCTCGTGCCCAAACCCCTTTGAACCGGGCCCTGTCCACCAACCAAGCCTATGGCCATTGGTCCAACAACAATGTAAGACGACAACCACAGCTGCATCCCATCTTTAATTTTTATTTTTCAATCTGCAGGTCAGTCGAATGCAATCCAACGGCGGTGCTACTGTCATCCAGCCCCCTACGCAACAACCTGTTAGCTACCGCGCCAGCACACAGCCAACCACCACCATCCATCCTATCGATCAAAAACCGTAACTTGGCGAAAAAAAAAAAAAAAACAGGTGCTTATTTTTTTTTTCTTTCTTTAGACGAGGCTTTGTGCGGAATTCATTGTTGCCAACATCGATCCGTGCCTCCATGGATGGGATTGCCCAGCGCTTGACTCAGCAAAAACAGCAACAAGCTCAGCAAGACCTGCCTGATCTCGAAGGCTGGCTCCATAAACAAAGCGACCGGTACCGAACTTGGAACAAGCGCTGGTTTGTCCTCAAAGGCACCAATCTGTTCTATTTCAAGTCCCCCAAAGTAAGTGCTTCAACAAAAGAAAGCATGGCTCTGACCTGTGTGCGTAGGAAACACGAATGAAAGGCATCATCAATCTTCGAGGCTACCGCATTGAACAAGACCCGTCGATCCACACCGGCAAATACTGTTTCAAGGCTCAGCACGAACGAGAAAGGACCTTTTACTTTTACACCGAATCCGAACGCAACTTGCGAGAATGGCTCAAAGCCCTGACCAAAGCCACCATCACACGCGACTACTCGGGTAAGGAATTCAGAAGAATACGAAGAAGAAGAATAAGCTGACCCTTTCCATTTAGCTCCGGTCATGTCCTCTAGTACAGTGCCTACGGTATCGTTGGCTACTGCGCAACGCATGAAGCCTCGCCCTCCTTCTCGCGTATATACAAAGGACCGCGAACCTGCCGTGATGGATGTGAACCTGCCGTCGACCGATGCATCACAAGAACCTCAACCGATCATGCGCATGTCCATGTCGGACGACTCCCGGCATATGTATGCACCCGCGACGCCGACCGCCAGTCTGTCGACCGAAATGCCTGCCTCGCCGCCTCAGCCTCGGCCTCTGGCTACGTCTCCTCCTCTGTTGCCCGTGCATCAACCTCCCTTTCCATCGCATACCCAGCAGCCGCAACCTTCCCCCCATCAAAGCACAGTCGCCGACACCTCCATCTATTCCTCGCTCTTTTACAATGATGAAGAAGAAGACCTGATCGATCCGCACCAGATCGCCCCTCGCGGCGCTGACCAAACCACCCCATCCCGCGCCATCGACAAGCAACCGGTGCATAGGATGGACAACTCGCCTGTGATCCGCCACTTCCCAGCCTCACCTATGGCGCCCGATGCAGCCGACCCCGCCCGCTCGGTCTTGGACGACCCGCCTGCTGAAGACGCCTCCCCACCTACGCTGCTGACTGTCCCCTCTGCCTCCACATCAAGCGAGCACTGGTCCGCCCAGGACTTTGTGGACTGGATGAATCAGCACATGGACAGCAGCCGGTTCCACCAGGTCACCGAACTGCGCACCGGTGAGCCGCTCGTCGATTTGTTGGAAAGCATCAGTGGCAAGGAGATCCGCCGACCTGCCTCTGCCCAGCGCCAAGGCTCCGGGACTTTAACAAGCATGCAAATGCTGGACAATATTGTAGCTGCGTTCAAGTTCATGGGCCGTGAAGGTGTCGTGGTCGATGGCCGCTATACCATCAAGGGTAAAGATCACATGAATAGCGGATAAATCCTCATTCTTTTTGGATAGATGTCTTTAATGGCAATGATGAAAAGATTCTGGAAATGCTGCGCACCATCAAGGATTGGGCCGAGTTGCTTCATCCATCCACGGAAAAAATGGCCAGCGGCGGCACTTTTGGTGAAGAAGAAGACATGCTCAAGCAACTCTGAACGGCCATGCTCGACTTTACTTTACTATTATTACTTTTTTTTTTTTTCCATTTTTTGCAAATGCAGCTTGTTTATTGCGATAATTCACTTACTCTCTATTAAAAAATATAAAAAGCCTAGAGCTAATGTTTGACCTTGGCGTCACTGGCATTGAAGTGGCCAGGTTTATTCTATACCTGGTGACGGAAAGGATGGATTGCTTTCGCAGTCTTGCATCGGCCACCGTCCCAAACCAATTAGTTAAAGTCATGACCATGCACTTTATAAATAAAAAATCTGTCAACGCTGGAAAGGTGAGCCAGGATTTTCTTTGCCCCTTGGTTTTTTCCGCTTCTTTTTTCAAAAAAAAAAAAAAAAAATAAGAAGATGACATTGGCTCCTGCTCAGCGTCAACTGGCCACATGTCTACGCTATCTATGTCAGCGCACGCTGCAGCAACATCGATCGCAACTGAGAAGACGGGTGCTATCGCCATTGTACCAACAGAATCAGCAACGATCGGTCCATGGCACGACTTGCCGCCTGGATCAGCACTTGCATGGCTATCAAGACACCTCTCGCCATCACGGTAAATTGGCTGCCTGTCCATCCCCCATGTCATTCATTCTTTTTTAGGTACCTATCCCGAACGCACTCATAAATGTGGTCAAGTGCGATTAGCCGATCAAGATCAATCGGTTGTCTTGAATGGCTGGGCCCAGAACGCAAGGTAATCTTTGCCCATACTTTGTCCATACCATCAGACCAGCTGAATTGATCCTCATTGGTAGATCCATGTCGCAAGATCTGATCTTTTTACCGATTCGCGATGCCAGCGGCACGACGCAGCTGGTGTATCGTGCGGAGAACTGCCCAGGCCACATCAAACAGGCCATCCAGCAGCTGCCGGCCGAGAGCGTCATCTGTGTCCAGGGCGTGGTTCGTGCTCGGCCGGAAGGCACAGCCAACCCAAACCTTCCGACCGGGGCTGTTGAAGTGGAAATCCAAGAGCTCTACTGCCTGAACCCAGCCTCGCCTCAGCTGCCGTTCTGGCCCACTCAAAAACAACTACCCAACGAAGAGACACGGCTGCGGTACCGCTATTTGGACCTTCGCCGACCAGCGCTGCAGGACAACATCCGGATGCGGTCCAAGACAGCCAACACGATCCGCCAGTACTTGTTGGACACACACGACTTTGTAGAGATCGAGACGCCGACGCTGTTCAAGTCGACGCCGGAGGGTGCGCGCGAATTTGTCGTGCCTACCCGCAAGCCTGGCCAGTTCTATGCCCTGCCACAGAGCCCCCAACAACACAAGCAGATGCTCATGGCTGCCGGGTTCGACCGCTATTTCCAGATTGCCCGGTGTTACCGTGACGAAGATCTGCGAGCCGACCGCCAGCCGGAATTTACCCAGATTGATCTCGAAATGAGCTTTGCCACCATCCACCAAATCCAGCACATCATCCAGGGCCTTGTCTCGTCTGTCTGGTCCACTGTCCTCGGCCACCCATTGACTGCCGAAGATTTCCCTCATCTGTCCTATCACGATGCCATGACCCTGGTAAGGAAACCCATTTGTTTTCTTTTGTTCTCATCTGGTTTCCGTTAGTATGGTTCTGACAAGCCTGACTTGCGGTTTGATTTACAGGTAGAAAAGGTGGCTGGAAAAGTGGGGGGGGGTTGGACAAAATAGCCAAATTTGACATCTTGACACCTGTTTTTTATTTTTATTTTTTTAGATTCAAGACGCCAGTGGCTGTTTGCAGTCAGAAGGCTCCTTGGACTGTTTAGTGATCAAGCAGGGTGGACAACAATTGACGGGAGGTGACTTGAAAACATTGGTCAAGGAGATGGACTTGGCGGAGGCGGACCAGCCATTCTTTGGCTTTGTCAAGATCAATGACAACAATCTTCAGCAATGGATGACCAAAGTGCCTTTGGGGCTGAAGCAAAAGATGGCCCCCTTGACCAAGGACCACTACACCATGTGGAACCAAAAATTAAATGTGCAAGTCGGAGATCTCGTGTTTTTGCACCAACGCCCCACTTACTTGCATGTCCGTCTGAAAAAAAAAAAAAAAAAAAGGCATGGCTGAGCTCACCGTCCCATTCTTTTTATTAGGGGGGCAATACGTTGCTCGGTCGCACGCGATTACAAGTGGCCCAGCTGTTGCATGGTAAAGGACTTTTGGATATGGAAGCCAATGGGAAATTCAAATTTGCTTGGATCGAGGCCTTTCCGTTGTTCAGTCCGGATGAACAGGGTGTGCGCACTTGGCAAGCAACCCATCACCCATTTACCGCGCCGGTGGACGACGACATTCCTCTGTTGGCAACCAATCCGGGCAAGGTGCGAGGCCAGCATTATGACTTGGTACTGAATGGCATGGAGATCGGCGGAGGCTCTATCCGTATCCACTCGCCTGTCATGCAAACGTTTGTGTTTGACAAGGTGTTACAGGTAAGAGAAATGCCAAGGCAAAAAATGGAAGTGGCTCATTCTTTTTTTGGCTGGACAGCTCGAGAAACATGAATATGAACGGTTTGATCACCTGATTGATGCGCTTGGCGTGGGCTGTCCGCCTCATGGTGGTATTGCTCTTGGTTTTGACCGATTAATGGCCATCTTATGTCAAGCATCCTCGATCCGAGATGTGATTGCATTTCCCAAAGCGGCAGGTGGAAAGGATTGGGTGGTGGATAGTCCGTCAGTGATCACCAAGGCCCAATTGGATGAATATGGTCTGCAAGTGATCCAGCCATAACCCCCCCCCTTTTTTTTCGTCTTCCTTTTCTTCGAAACACCTTGCGTAGCTCATTTGTTTTTTCAAGCTCCTTTATTTTTTTTTGGCCACCCATTCCCTTGTCCCCTGCATGGACGGAATCACTCCTTGCCTTGAAAAGAGACAGTTAAATTAAAAATGGCTGTGTGCCATGGGTTCTTTTTTTTTAGTTTAGTGCAAAACGATGAGTTCTCGTTTTCTGCCATGGTTCTTTTGTGTAACATAGAACACTTATTTTTGATGGCTATTCCAAAAAAAAAAAATTCTCTTTCTTTTTCACTCCATTTTTTTTTATATCCCATCGCTTTCCTCCGTTCTTTTATCTTTTTGAATTAGCATGGCGATTTCGACCGAACGCATTTTGGGCAATACTTTCCTACTAGTCACCATTGCAGTATCTTATGTACGTTAATACAATGCAAAAAAAAAAGGGGGAGGACGAAACGAGAAAGTGCCTACCCAAAAAAAAAAAAAAACGCCTGGCGGATTTCCTGGTGTTAAACATTTTTTATGATAGGCTGCTTGGATTGTTGCTTTTGGTGGTATGTGTTCCTTGGGCAATGTTGGTACTCCCTGGTGGATCAACATTTATGAACTGATTATCACTGGTCTTATTACCTACACCTTCATGACCGACACTTACTTCCAATATCGCTTTGCTGTAAGTGTCTAAAGAAAAAAAGAATGTTTGGATTGGGCCATGGGCAAAGGAGCGAGAGATTATTGCTGTTACACCAACCATTATTACTTGTGGTTGTCTCACATGAGGGCATCAAAAAAGATCGGTTTCGGGGAACATAGCAACTGATCTACTTTTTATCTGATATGGCAGATCTTGACCTTGTTGGCCATCAGTCTTGCTTATTTAACGCTTGCTTTGGAAGCTTTTATCGGAGCTAGCCGAGTAGGCTATGGTAATGGCGGTGCTGGCGCCATTTCTGCTGGCTTCATTGTCTTGAGCATTGTCCAAGTAAGCCACCGTGCACGATGACAAGTGGCCAAAAGCTGACTTCTTTTTTCACAGTTCCTTTGGGTGCTTGTTTTCGGCAGCGAACCCAACACACCTTTTGGTCAACTGATTCATCAAAACAACAGCATCCAGCAACAACCTGTGCATGTCGCACCTGTCAACGTGACCTCGACGCCTGTGGTGGCTGCTACGCCTGTGCAGGTGTCTTCTGACAAGGTTGCTTATGAAGATGCCCAACCTCAATCAGCCTCGCCTGTTTTGGAATACAAGGAACGTGTCGAAGCTCTCCATGACTGTAAGCCTTTTTATTTTCTTTTTTCATCGGTTGCTCAGCTTTTTTTTACAGACATCGCCAACGCTGAAGATCCCAATGAACTGAGCTTTGTGCGTGGTGAAACGTTGGAAATTGTAGACCGTCGAGGCAACTGGTGGCAAGCCCGCAAGTCCGATGGTACCGTTGGTATCATCCCTAGCAACTACGTAAGTATACCTTGATTCTCTGCTAGCATGTCTGACTTTCCTTTTAGTTTGCCTAAACATCGAAATTGAAAAGAAAAAAACCAACCCTCACAACATGATCCCGTTACTGTTTTTTTTTTTTTTTCCTCATCGATCCTCGACCAATTTTTATTCGTTCACCGTTTTATTATACGACCCTTTACCTCTTAGTATTTTACTCTCACCCCTGTACTTGTCCTTTCGTAATAAAATAGCAATGTACTCTTTCTTGGCAGTTTTTTCTGGAAAAAGAAAAAAGAGGCGAAAATGGCTGGAGTTTCAATCGCCGCTTTTGCTCGGTTCGCTTCATTGTTCAAAAAGAAAAAAGGTGGGAGGGAGCGTGGCGCAGTGACTCTCTGTTGAGGGGCACGTGTGGATGAGTCAATGAGTGAAGACCTCGTTTAGAAGAAAAAAAAAAAAAACAAGAGGAAATGCCTCCATCATGGCTCAACCATCTGGCTCGGTTACACAAACGAGGGCTTCCAATTGTTTTTTACTGTGATTTTGGACAAGCAGTGCTTTGTAAGGTATGAAAATAAATAAGAATAAGTGGAGGGGAATCTTGGGCAAGGGGTAAGGTGTCCATAAAGGAGGGCCAAAAGAAAATATGCAAAGAGAGAATGATTTGTCGTGCCTGGGACAATCAAATCAACATGAAGCAACGGGGGGCGGTCGAGGACAATGCATGTCATGCTCGGACAATTCTGGAAAAGACACATAGGTTTTTTCAAAAACAGTGAGAGTGGCATTCATTTCTTGCTGCAGTAACTGATTGGCATGCGTGGCCGATGACGATGGTTTCGGCCGATGCATCGACGGCTTGAAGGGTTGAAAAAAACTGTCCAGCAGGTCGGTGAGAAAATGTCGTATTGACGAGGACGATGAAGTCGATGTGTTGGAAGACGACGAGCGAGCCATACAAGGTGACGACATTTTTTTTTTAAAAAAGATACGCAAGGTCAACAAAAAAAGAAGAGGAAAGAGCAATGACAAAGGAAATTGAAAAAAATCTTTTTTTTTTTTGCCAATGCGGCTAATGTATGATTGGGGGAACAAAGCTCGGGTCTTTTTGATCAAAAGGATGGGGAGGCATCGGAATGACGAATTGGGCCCAGGTCAAAGAAAAGGAAATGAGCATTGGGGGTTCGTCAAGTGATTGGAACGCCGTTTGCAATAAAAAAAAAAGGGGGAGAGGGACCCGACTCCCTCACAGCCAAAACAATGTCAAGAACTCCCCAAATGGGTTTGGCTAAATCATTTGGTCAAGTGAGGTGACGCAGACATCTTCATTGTCCCAATTTTTGAAAAAAAAAACGAGGATCTCGTTCTCTGCCACGTTTTTATTTATTTATTCCCTGGACCCTGTTGCACATGTCTAAATGTTCAATTGAAAAAGCTAATTGGCTTTATTTTATTTTATTAGATGACTATTTTTTTTTGTTTGTACACTAAAAAAGAGAGAGGAAAAGAGCAGGTTTTAAAACATTTTTTGGGACAGTTTGCCAGCCAATTTTTGCACCACATCCAAGGCTTGAAGCACTTCCAAAGTGCCACGCAAACAAGAGGTATCATGGTAAAGGATGTCGTATTTCTTGCACAAGGCTTTGATTTGGGGCTTGACTTTGGGGAGATTATGACGAGGCATGTCGGGGAATACCTAAGAAAGGACCATCCGTCAGCCAAGGCTCTTCCGCAATAAAAAAAAAAAAAAAAACAACTTACGTGGTGTTCGATTTGATAGTTGAGACCGCCAAAGAACCAATCGCCCAAAGGACCCATGCTGACATCACGGGCAGTGACGCATTGGATTTCAAAGAATTCCATCTTTTCAGCTTGTTCCTGGGTGAGCACAGGCATGCCGCTGTGGTTCATGGCAAAGACCAAGGCCAAGGCATAGCCGGTGGTGGCTTGACTGACGACAAAGAACATGAGCATATTGGTCCAAGAACTGATGAACAGCAAGGTCCAGGAGGTGTACAAGACCCAATGGCACACCAGCATGGAACGTTCGAGCAAGTTGAGCGAAGGCGACTTGTTGAGGGCGCCGACGCTGAAGGAATATTGGAGCGACTGGATGGCCCAGGACAGACGGGCAAAGCCGATGACAAAGAAATAGTAGCGGGTTTGGTAGGGCAAGATGTGTTCGGCGATGAAGCGGGAAAAGGTCGAGTCCTTTTGATCCTCCAGGGAACCGTAAAAGGTGGCGGTGGCCATTTCGTCCCAAAGGAGCACAGGAGCGGTGTCGATGTCGGGGTCGTGGCCATGCACGTTGGTGCTGGCATGATGTGTGTTGTGCTTGTTCTTCCACCACGACAACGAGAAGCCTTGACAGAACCCACCCAAAAAGGCCACCATCACATCGTTGGCCGAGTGATCGTTGTAAGCTTGGTGATGGCCAAAGTCGTGGGCCAACCAGCCGCATTGCTGCCAAAACACACCCGTCACCAACGCCGCTGCCAACACCACCCAGGTCGACTGACCGCCAAAGTACAGCATGGCCAGCCCTGTGGCTCCAATGGCCAACGTCGACAGGACCTTGTAAGCATAGAACAAATGGCTCCCTTGGAATGCGCCTTGTTCTTCCAATTGTTGACGCAGCGCCCGTACTTCGGCACCAAACCGTTTGGAGTTCTCGGCCTTTTCGTCCAGCTCTGGCACCGCTGCGTCTTCAGGACCCAGATCACCCACATAACAATTGGCCAGCATTTCATAGGCAGATTCGGGATGCATGGCATGGAACACATCTAGTCAAGCATATGAGTTTTCCTGCTTCTCTCTTCCCTCTCCCCTCCCTTTTCTTCTCTTACCAGAAGCATCTTTGCCGATTTGTGTGGAAATGACCTTGACGCCACCAGGGTGATCAGCAATAAAATCAGTGATTTCGTACACTTTGTTATCTACCACAATGAATTTCTTGGCATCCTTTTCACCAGCCTTGTAAGCCTTTAATGAGTCAGTGACCACCGAAAGAGGAATCACACCTTGAAAAAAATGGGGTGAGTTTTTCGATGGAAAATCAATGGTCCGCTTTTTTTTTTTTTTTTTTTTTTTTTTTGAAACCTACTTTGCCCTGACATGGTTCAGCGTGCGTATGAGTACAAAAAAAAAAGGAGAGGGATAATGAAAGAAGGCTTTGGAACTAGACAACCGAGAACAACAGGTGTAAAGAAGTCTCAAATGAGTAGTTGAGGAAAAAAAAAAAAAAAAAACGAGGAAAAGGAAGGAAAAAGAAAAAAAAATGTGTGTTCTTTTTCATTTCACTTGAAAAAGATTTTTCAATCCCCGACATTGCGTTTTTGGCCCTTGGCCAAAACATTTCAAACCGGGGACGTCCAATCGTCCTGCTAACCAATCAACAAGCACAAACAAAGCGGTTTCTCCCCCTCTCTTCCTTTCTTCATCTTATCCAATCCTCAAATGGTGAGATCAATGGAAAGAAAAAGAAAAAAAAAAAAAGGTAGTCTGCTCATGGGCGCTTCTCCAATCTTTATAGTGTTCTCCATGTGATTTGATTGCGCTTTTCTTTTCTTGTGCAACCACCGGCATCGCCCAACAAAAAAGAAAACGAGTCCAGGGCGATCAGAAAAAGGAACATGTCGTCCGTCTTGGCCAGGTTGTCAAACAAAAAATGGTGCAACAGTGCTGTTACATTCTCGATGAGAAAGTGCCAATTTTTATTTACTTATGTACTGTACCGAGTCCTGGAAAAAAAATAATAATAATAACAATAATAAACAAGCATCAAACTAAAAAACAAATTAACAACAACCACCACCTTGCTTTTGTTCATCGGGCGTTTGAGACACCAAAATGGTTTGGCCACCAGTGGGCTTGATGGCGTTGTTGGAGGATTCAAGAGCCTTGTTGGACACGATACGGTAGATTTCTATGAAAAAGAGGTAAGGATCTCGCTGTCCTTCGTGAAGGCTTACCGGTCAAGATGCGTTGGAAGGACAAGTCAACGTTGGTGGCATCCAAAGCAGAGGTTTCAATAAAGCTCAAGCCGTTTTCAGCTATGCAAAAAAAAAGGTGAGTCATCCAAAGAAAAAGAGGCAGAAGGGGAACTCACCAGCAAATTGCTTGGCTTCTTCGGTCGAGACAGCTCGCAAGTGTCGCAAATCGCTCTTGTTGCCCACCAACATGATGACGATATTGGAGTCGGCGTGATCACGTAGTTCCTTTAACCATCGACCCACGTTTTCATATGTAGATTGTTTGGAGATATCATACACCAACAAAGCACCGACTGCACCACGGTAATAACTAAAAAAATAAATTGATTTAGCGTCAATTCTCTTGTATCACAGCTGCAAACCAGCAATGAACTCTAAAACGGCCACTTACGCGCTAGTGATGGCTCTGTAACGTTCTTGCCCAGCTATAGACAAACCAACCATTCGTATGAATGAACAAACAGGTCTTTCTCTGGTTGTTGTTGTTGCTTTTTTTTTTTTTTTTTTTTTTTGTCACGTCTTCCTTACCAGTATCCCAGATTTGAGCTTTGACGGTCTATCAAATTAAAGTTGAGTTTTCGTTTCAACATCCTTTGCAGGATCCATCATCATCCTTTTAGTGTTCATCTGGCATTCTTCTTTACCTTGGAGTCCACTTCAATAGACCGGGTGGCAAATTCAACACCAATAGTACTCTTGGATTCCAAATTGAATTCATTGCGAGTGAATCGACTCAACAGATTGGTTTTACCTAGACAAGAATGAGCCATTGTCCCTTTCTCTTTCACAGCAATGGCATAAAAAAAGACACTTACCAACACCAGAATCCCCAATCAAAACAACTAGGAGCAATAAAAAAAAGAAAAGGGATTGTTATTTGTCCTTGTCTTGTTTTCCATCCGCCTTTCTTTTTCAAACAATCACAGGCCAAGCCAACTTACCCTTGAACAAGTAATCGTATTCTTCGTCTCTGCTCATTTTTTTAATACAAAGATGTGGTAAAATAAGATAGATGAAAAAAAAAAAAAGGGAAGAGAAAAGAGAAGAGAAAAAATTGTAACAAGGAAAAAAGTGCGGACTTATTTTTCAGGCACTACGCTCACGGCGCCCTTCTACTTCTTCTTTGTTTCCTGTCATTGAATGGGTTTGACTAGTGACGACGAACAATAACCAAAGCTATTGTTCTTTCTTTGGAAAACGAGGCTGATTACGAAGCTCAATTGCATCGACAACAGCAAGAGCTTGAAGATGTCAAGTTGGCCATGGCTCTGTCTTTGGGGAAAACCGTGAATCAACCGACTGCTCGAGACATGCTTCAAATGGAACTGCCACACACCTCTTCCTCCTCAGCACCAGCGACCGAATCTGTTGCATCGTCAAGAAAGCGACTACGACCTCAGGATCCAGTGGCCAGTCATCTATCGTCTACCTCTAAAAATCAGCGAATGCACGATCAGTTCTGGGCTGGCGTGATCAAGCTCACTCATGTTCGAGGCTTTGTGGGCCCAACATTTATCAAAGTTGAATGACTTGTCCTAAAGATAGGCGTGAGAGCAGGCTCTCTGGTGGTAGAACGGCTGTGACCAAAGCTGATTTGCCTGTTTTTTTAAGTCTCGATTGAAGCGCGCCTTGCTTACCGCATTTGTCTACAGCGTGGATTTCATCAACGAGCAGTTCCCCAGCGATATCAGTTTGGTGTTGGTAACCCATGGCCGGCCCGTATACTATTTTCTTTTGTTGCGGGAGGCTAGTACAGGAGATGCAACAAAGACAGGCATTGGACTGCTTTTTTCATTTTTAAGATAAGGTGGTGTTCATTCAAGACTTCCCCGAACGACCCTCGACAGACCCACCTTGCGGGATCAACGATTTACCCCAGTTTGCTCGCGACATTGCTGATTTGCTCGATAGAATGCAGGTACCTCGGTCTGTCAAACAGACGCTCACCAAGTATGATTTTTTCTAGGCCAAGGTCAAGATTGTTGCCTCTGTGTCAGGTGTTTTTGAGGGTGATGATGACGACAAGAAATTTGGACATCCAAGGCTGGCAACGGCGATTGAACAAATCGGTGCTGCGGATCCTTTGTGCCCCCCTCGTGTGGCAATGCAGGTAAATTTGCGAGGTAGGTCCGGTGTCCGACTCAACCACTTTCTGTTGTCATGATTCGATAGACCTCATCGTTGGGAGCCATGACAGTCCGGTACCTTGAACTGTACACATCCTTCTCGGGCCGAGTTCCATAGGATAACCCAGCCATGCGAAAAATGTTCAAGAGACCTACGAGCCTGACCCCTATCAACATTGCGTTTCCTACTTGCAAACGGTTGAACGTAGCAAGCTTGGCCCTCCGGTAAGCCAAGGTGGATTGTTATGACGGGTAGGCACTTATTTAGCCCCTTTCCTTCAGCGAGCGGGCACGCTATTTTTGAGTAGCGAGCACTGGGCAAAACCAACCTTTTCAAAGAGCGTGATGTGTGATGCCATCAGCCATCACTCTGGTACATTGATACACACCAAGGTAAAACATACTTGACAAGCCAGGCTTGCTAACTGACATTTATTTTTTTAGTATATCATTGCCACTCTGAAAGAATCAAAAACACCGACTTCCTCGACGGATCAAGTCATTCTAGGATGGATTTATATTGGGTATAGCGCTAAACGTGACAGCTGACAAAAGGAGAGCACGTAACATTTGTGTATACCATGTCATGTAGGAGCCACACTGCCACGGCTGCAACCTGGGGCCGCTTGACCTTGTCCAAGAAAAAGTTGCCAAAGCTCACCATGAGGTAAAAAAAAAAAAAAAAAAAAAAAGAGTCCTTACGTCGTGCAAAACCCCCCAGCATACTGGGATTCCTTTGTGATTTCACAGATGCATGAAAATACACCTTTTCTCCATTTTGCGCCTGACAGATGCCAGTTGAATAGCTGCCAGATCTGAAACCACATCTCATTAGATAGTTAGTTACTTTCAGCGAGGCTGCTCTGATCATAAATAACTCATGTACTAAATTTGAAGCGAGTTGGTGGAGGTCAGATTTTTTCGAGGGTTTTGGATTTGCCAGAGAGTCTTTTTATTGAAAAAGTGCAAATAGATATAGGAGAGAAGGGGTGATATTTTTACATAATGACACACGCACAAAAAAAAAAAAGGAATAAATTTACAGTGGGAAAAAACCGGCTGCTCGTATCCAGATACAGGGCAACAAGGTGAGGTTAGACCCGGACAAAAAGCTTGTTGCCACTTTGCATATAGCGCAGAACAGCCGCCCACACGCCATTAAACAAGAACAGGACACCAGCAAAGATAATGGCACCTTGATATTCACCTCCATCACGTTCAATGATCGAGGCACAGATCGGTTGACCAAACAGACCACCAAAGAACCACGCAAAGAACAGCCAGCCATTGGCGGTTTCCAGCGAGGCCAGACCCACGCATTGCACAAGCACAGCCGGTAAGATGGCCAAGAAGCCACCGCCCATCACACCAAACAAGGCAGCAAATGCCCACACAGATGCAGCCGTCGTGGCTGTGTACCAAACAGCCATGATCACCACCCCCACCATTGTGGTGATGATAAATGTCGTGTTGAATCGACCAGCATAATCTGACACCACGCCCGTCCCGATCTTGCCTACGATCATCAGACCCGACGAAATGGCTGCCATGTTGCTTCCAATCCATTGGTTCAAATGAAGGTGATCCGCATAGGCTAAAGAAAAAGAGTGAGTCGCGTGTCTCGGCTATTTTTTTAAAAAAAACCTTACATGGCAGGTAGCCCGAAGGCACGTTAAAGGCAAAATTCCCAATAAATTGGATCAGGAACAAAATGCAGAACTTTTTGTTGGTAAAAGGCTTGAGGTTGATGCACTGGGAGAGCTTGACAGCTGGAGGCGGGTTCAATGGCTTGACAACGGCGGCCGCAAAGGACAAAAAGACCAAATTGATGAATCCAACCACACGCAAGGACCAGCCAATGCCCAGCGTTGAATTGACTGCCGTCGCAATATTGGACATCACCAATCCACCAAAGCCCGAGCCGGAAATCGCAATGCCTACAGCCATGCCTCGGCGTTTGGAGAAGTATTGCTGAGGAGCTGAAATACAAGGGAACCAAACCAACGAAGCACCAAAGCCAGCTGCGTTCAAAAAAGACGTGAGCGATACTCCTTTGCTTTCGTTTTTTTTTTTTCTTTTACCTAGAAAGCCTTGCGTCAACATCAATTGCCACATCTAACATGAACAGGACTGTGTTAAAAATAGACTCCTTGCCTCCTTTTTTTTTTTCTTTCCCAAATGAAGAATGAGCCACTTACTTCCGTCGAGATGCTGGCCATCATCATGGCAAAGGTATTGCAGAACACGGCTGAAATCAAAATCCAGCGATAACCCACTTTGTACACCACATAGCCATAAACAGGGCCTAGAATCACTGCCATCGCCAGCCATATACTGCCAATCCAAGACAGAGTCGTCATTTGGCCCACAAACACATTCTTATTGTAGTATTCCAAATAGATCCCCCACTATTTAAAACGATCAGCTTTTTTTGACAAGACCAGGTTTCACAATGCGTAACGTTCTCGATCAAAAAAATCGGTAGGTCGACTGGTCTGACCTCTTGTTTCACCTTCCATCGTGCATTGACTTACAGTATAATTATAGCCTTGCGTGCAAAACAGCCCACAGAAACAACCGGCAAGCACCAACCAGCCACGGCCACCGTCAGGAGGGTCGACAAAACCTTCGGGCGTGGTCATTACCGACAGATTGTCTTCTTCATTGGCCACCACCTGTTCTTTGTATTGTTCATAGGGTTTCCTATCCGTGCCTTGAGGCAGTTCTACTTTTTCAATGTCTGCCGATGCCATTGGTAACAAAGTATATAAAAAAAAATGACAAAGAAGGAAAAGAAAGCAAGGAAAGAAAAAAAAAAGATCGGACGTCTTTAAATTTTCCAAATTCGTTCCAAGAAAAAAATACCTTGGCCAGCCAACCAATCAGCATGCAGTAACGTCTCCGACACTGCACCATCCAAAACAAGGCCACTTCATACAAGAATGCCATGTCAAATGCCATGGTCATAAACAAACAGTCGATCCCCATTATCGTCTCCCATTTTCTGTACTAACAAGGCGTGGCAAATAAAAATAAAAAAAACACCGGCATCTCCCGGAGTTCCTGGCGGGAAAGGGTCCATATTGGATGATGTCACCCGCTGTCAGAAAAACCACGCCGAAAGTGACCCTGTTCAAACTCACGCCTGCATCTTCTTTCAAGGTCAAGAAGTCCTCCTTGCTCTCCCCACCTTTTTCATAGTGCAGCATGCAAGCAACCTACCGTTTTCTCTATCTCTCTCTTTCTTCTCAAACACCTGCATGCCAACGACTCTGCCTTCTACCTCCTACTTGTCATATCCTGCCTACAACAACGCCGAGATGTTTAGCTCCAAACTTTAAATATTCTGGATCAACCTCCTTAAAAAAGAATTTCTGCAAAATAGCCATATGCCATCCTGTCTTTCTCGTGATGATGTTCTCGATCGGTTTTAATTAAACCACAATCGGCACTAGTTGATCTAGGTAAAAAAGAAAAACAATGCCGGCCACCGCCATTGAAAATGCTCTTGAATAAAACGTGGGGTTAGCTTTATCCGATCATTCCGACAAACGGTATATCCAAACAGAAAAAAAAAAATGCCAGAAAGAGTCTATTTTATTTTGTTGATGCTAAAAAAAAATGGCCAAAGGAAATCTTGGTTCTATGATGGTAAAAAGGAGTGCAAAGCGCAGGGGATAGATTAAGGACGAGCACTTGTGCCAGCAGCAGCAGCCAAAGCATCGTGCTCTTCGATATCCAACGCATCCCAAGGATACACACACCATTGATCAGGCAAGTCCACAGCAGCATAGTAATTCTTCATGATCTCATCAGGCAATTGGCGCTTCTTGGGCTTATTCTTGTTATGAAGGACAAACACACCAATCTTGGTATTGCTAAAATGAAAAATGAATAGGTGACCTTGCATCATGCACTTTTTACCTTTCGCCTGGCTGCATGCCTTGCTTGATTTCTTCGGCTTCGATATCCTTTTGGATTTCTTGCACAGCATACGCCATCGTCATGCGGCTATCATCCACTTCATCCACAATCAAGATGCGACGTCCCAACAACGACAATTCAGATTGGGCAAAATTCAACCATTGGGTCTTGGTCACTTCCACTGGCCGGGTATCACCCGTGGCGGCTGCAATTTCCAATTCTTCATACAACGACAGCCCAATCACTTGAATAGGCACATTACGTCCATTCACCTTGTTCAAAAACGTACGCAGAAACCGAGCTGGTGCCAAACTAAAAAAAAAAAAAAAAAAAAAAACCGTCAGTCCCCCACCTTCTCATGCAAGATCATGCTTCCTTTTTTTTTTTACCCTATCATGCGGAAAAAGAAAAAAAGAAAAAAAAAAAAAAACGTCAGTGGCTCATTGCCTCTCGTACTTTTTTGGCTCATGCCCAAATTACCTCCAGCTGCAATGCTAACAATAAGATCAGGTTGGAAATCATCATTCAAACGGAACTTCTTGACCGCATTTTGAATGTCCTTGTGAACTTCATTATAACTGGTATAAAAAAAACACATTAGATCTGGACCTGGAAAAAGCCACCCACCTTGCCAACCCCTTTTTGCCTCTTTCTTTATCCAAGCACTTCTGGCCCATATTATCCGTTTTGTATCTTTTTTTTCCCATTCTTACGTAATGTAACGTTTGGTAGCCATGGTGAAATGAATAGTTTCGTTATAGAGTCGATCTTTTTCGAAAGAAGAGGTCCAAAAAAAAAAAAAAAAAAAAGTGGGCTATATTTTTTACCGGCCAATCACAGCACAGATGACTTTTCAACCCTTCCAGCTGCCGCATGCGTCTCCCACTCTTCTCTTTCTTCTCCCAGTTTTTTTCTTTCACATGCCATCATCCAGTCGACGTCGATCCCGGTCATCTTCCCCTCATCGGCGCCACAAACGTCATCGAGAGGACAGATACCATTCTTCATCAAGCCATCGAGACAGTGACAGGTACTCTCGCTCTTCCCGTCGTCACTCCAAAGACGACCCAGCCTCCAAACACTCAACCGCTTCTCTCTCCAAAGATGCATCCGTAGAATCGCAACCACCAGCGTCAACCAATGACAGTGTAAGTGATTCTTTGAAGACATCAACGATCGAATGTAATCAGCCGAATTCACCTCTTTCCTCTCTTTACCAGGAATCAAAGGATGACAAGATCCGAGAACGCCGTGAACGATTGGAAAAATGGAAACGGGAAAAGGCCGAAAAGGAACGATTACAAAAAGAACAAGCCCCATCCACTCAAGATACCACCTTGCCATCCACCCCTGCATCCAACCAACCTCCATCTCAACCCAGCCCTCCACCCGCACCAGCCGCTCTGGCCGCTCCACCCGTCATCACCCCACCCATGCCTGCCTTGACCCCTGCTGCCCCACCCCCAAAGAAGAAATTCACACTTGGCATGGCCAAAACCGCCACGCCAACCGCTTCTGCCACCTCAAACGCTTCTGCCGCCCCAAGGAAAAAAATGAGCTTTGGTCTAGGCAAGAACAAACTCGGCGTCAAGAAATCGGTCGCCTCTCTCTCCTCAACCCCACAGGATGCTGCTACTCCACAAGAAGCTGCTACCCCACCGGTTGCAGAGGACGCCAAGATGGACGTTGATGACGACGACATCGATCCCTTGGATGCCTATATGCAAGACGTCACCGAAGAGGCCCGCAAAGCCATGGAAGAAGACCGCCTGCGTATGCAGAACATTGAATATACCGACCGCGCCGTGGAAACCGACCAACCCCCACCTGAGCAAGACAGTGACGACCAATATGGCAGTGATCCCGAATCCATCCTGGCGTAAGTGTTTTTTTTTTTTTTTTTTTTGCCACCTCCCGCCTCATTTTCACCCGACATCTCATCTCCTGTTTTCTTTTTTTTTTTTTTTCCTGTTTAGCATGGCTGCGAAAAAAGTCAAGCGCAAGGATCTCCAGCCCGTCGACCACAGCAAAATGGATTATGAACCGTTCCGAAAAGACTTTTATATCGAACCCGCCGAGATGCGCGATTTAACCACCGAGCAAGTCAACGCCCTCCGTGAAGACCTCGACGGCATCAAGATCCGCGGCGTCAACTGCCCCAAACCCATCGAAAAATGGACTCACTGTGGCCTCCCGGCCGGCTGTCTCGAAGTCATCCGCAAGCTCAAGTTCGACAAGGCCACTGCCATTCAAGCCCAGGCCATCCCCGCCATCATGAACGGCCGCGATGTCATTGGTGTCGCCAAAACCGGCTCAGGCAAAACCATCGCCTTTCTCCTGCCCATGTTCCGCCACATCAAAGACCAGCGCCCGCTCGAAGCTGGCGACGGCCCCATGGCCGTCATCATGACCCCCACACGCGAACTTGCCACCCAGATCCACCGTGAATGTAAACCCTTTCTCAAAGTCCTGGGCCTCCGCGCTGTCTGTGCCTATGGCGGTAGTCCCATCAAAGACCAAATTGCCGACCTCAAGCGCGGGGCCGAAATCATCGTCTGCACCCCCGGCCGCATGATCGACTTGCTCTGTGCCAACTCTGGCCGTGTCACCAACCTCTCCCGTGTCACCTATCTTGTCTTGGATGAAGCCGACCGTATGTTTGACATGGGCTTCGAACCCCAAGTCATGAAAATCGTCAACAACGTCCGTCCCGACCGCCAAACCGTCCTCTTCTCTGCCACCTTTCCACGCCAGGTAAACCCACACACACACACACTCTCTCTCTCTCTCTCTCTTTTTCACGTGTCTCATTTTTTTTTTTTTTTTTTGGTGATGACGTAGATGGAAGCCCTGGCTCGCAAAGTGCTGAAGAAACCGGTGGAAATCACTGTCGGCGGACGCAGTGTCGTGGCCAGCGACGTGACCCAAATTGTTGAAGTCCGCGAAGACGCCACTAAGTTTGTCCGCCTCTTGGAAATTCTTGGCCAGTTCTACAATGAGAATGAAGAAACCGCACGTGTGCTGATCTTCGTCGACCGGCAAGAAGCTGCAGACAACCTGCTCAGTGAATTGCTACGAAAAGGCTACATCTCGCAATCCCTTCACGGTGGCAAGGTAAGAACGAACGTTTCATCATCGCCTCCCTCACCTCTTTTTTCTAAAAAATGGCGCAGGACCAAGTCGACCGCGACACAACCATTGCTGATTTCAAGTCAGGTGTCATCAACATCTTGATTGCCACGTCGGTGGCGGCACGTGGACTGGACGTCAAGCAATTGAAACTGGTGATCAATTACGAATGCCCTAACCACATGGAAGACTATGTCCATCGCGTTGGCCGAACCGGTCGAGCCGGCAACAAAGGCACCGCCATTACCTTCATCACCTCCACCCAAGAACGCTATGCCATGGATATCTGCAAGGCCCTGAAACTCTCTGGCCAAGACATCCCCCAAGAACTCCAAGCCTTAACGGATGAATTCAAAACCAAGGTCGACAGCGGCCAAGAACGCCTGGCCAGCTCTGGCTTTGGCGGCAAAGGGCTTGAACGCTTTGACAAAGACCGTGACTTGGTCAAGAAAATGCAAAAGAAGGTAACCTGCTCTTTTCCCAAAAAGAAACGCGACCCTGATCTTTTTTTTTTTTTTTTTTTGCCTTAGGCCTATGGTGGGGATGAGTTTGATGAATCGGATGAAGAAGTCGAGCTGGAGACGACAAGAATTGTGCCGGGCCAAGTCAATGTCGAGGCCCACGTGTCAACTGCCGCTGCTGCCGCCTCTGCTGGAGCCAATGGCTCCAAGGCTGACGAGTCTGCTGTGGTATCCGCTGCTCGACGTGCTGCCGAGGTTGCTGCCCGTCTCGTTGCCTCGGCCAACAAGGCCCAAGGCCTCGATACCGACGAATCCGACAAGGCCGTCTATGCCGAAGAAATCACCATCAACGATTTCCCTCAAAATGCCCGCTGGAAAGTCACCAACAAGGTAACAAAAGAAGAAGAAAAAAAAAAAAAAAAAGACAAAATGGACACTAACTTGAGGCTCGCTCGTAGGAACAAATCTCACAAATCAGCGAAGTCACGGGTGCCGCCATCACCACCCGAGGCACATTTATTCCTCCTGGAAAAGAACCTGGGCTCAACGAACGCAAACTGTATCTATTCATTGAAGGTGACTCGGAAATGGTTCTGGAAAGAGCCAAACGAGAAATCAAGCGTATCCTGGAAGAAGCTACGGTGGCCTCCTTGGAAAAAGAAGCTAGACAAGGCGGTGGTTTGTCAGGTCGCTACTCTGTCGTTTAAAGTCCCCTTCCTTCCTTATTTTATTTGGCTTTTCCCAAAACTGCCACTCATTTTTTTTTTGTTTTTGTCGTTGTCAAATAAACCACTGTCTCGTGAAGTGTGCCAAAGAGCAAAGAGCAAAGAGCATGCGGAGATTGAATTTGGCCACCCAGCTTCCTTCAGCTCATTGAAAAAAAATAGCAAATGCTACTCAGGAGTTGTGACCGATAGGAATGATCTCAAATTTTGCACAAGTGCGCAAACGCATGAACCATGATGCTGATGGAAAAACCTAGTCGATTGGTGAAGGTCGTTCAGCCAACTTTTGATCAGATTCGCTTTGACACCTCCAATTCTCCCGCTAAAAAAAATGAAAACCCGGCCATATTCCTCGAGGGACCCCTCAGGCAATCGGATCATAAACCACAGTGCAAAATGAGCCTAACTAAATTCACCCCAAATTTCGCACACGAGTACAAACGGATGCAAAATGGACCTGGCTTGAAATGACAACTCTCCCAGGCAGCTGAGCAATAAGCTACGAGCTGGCAAACATGAGCTAGAAATGACTTGGCACTTGCTGTTGTTTTCTCGCGCACTAGGAACTGGAAGAGCTGTTCATCCGATTGACTCACCCGCAAAAAATAGTGTTTACGCACTGAAGGTTGGCTGAAATCGGCAGTGTCACAAACAAGGGCTTTTCTAGAACCTTAAAACTAAATTGATTACAACTTTTTTTTTTTTTTTGCCTCCTTTTTCTACCACTGACCAGGCTGCCTTTTGTTGATCTCCTTTTCTTTTCTTCTCTTTTTTTTTCAGGTACCAATATATCCCTTGCCATTTTTATTTTTCGTGTGTGTTCTTTGACCCAGGATTGACATCGAGATGCTTTATTTCACAGGGTCACAATTTTTATGGGCGTTGCAATTTGGGGAAGCCATTCTACGAGAGTCACTACACGTGTTCCTGATGATCTTGCTCAGCTATTTTGGGAACTACGGAAGCAGTATCCTGTACGATGCAGGCATTGTCTCATTTGTGACCTTTTTTCGAGAATTTGGCATGCGGGCTGATGCGCCAACGCTGCTGATCCTCTTTGGCTTTGCCGCCTATACCATCACGGGCTACTTGGCGACGATTATGATCAATCATATCCCGATGACAGTCTACCACTTTTCCGACCGTGGCACCAACGTCACCTTTACCAACCACACACAGCCTTACCGAGCCAACGTGACGCTGGTCGACCGCAACATCACCACCTATCTCGACTCATTCATGATCAATCTGCCTGGCACGAACGGCACGCTCGGATACTATGGCAACGTCTACGACCGCACGAAGACAACCTACAGCCTGCTGTCGACTGACCAGCTCTCGCAGCTGATGGCCAATGGTGTCATTGGCTTTCTGAGCAGCATCCAGCCATCCAAAGACCCTCAATGTGGCAGCGACCGAACCACCACTACCTCCATCAAGGTACGGTCCTGCTGGACAGACCCTACCGTGTTTCCTCAGTTTGCCTTTACATTCACCTCGTCGCTCTTCATGGTGGAGGATGATAAGATGTCCGCCTCGCTGTCGGTCATCCCTTCCTTTTCCGCCCCAGCCGCCATCAATTTTTACCAGTCCAACTTCACTGTGGTCGAGTATTTTCGATTGAAAAACGGCTCGTCCCTGCTGGCCGAAACGCGTGGTGTCACCCTGTCGATGATCAACGTCATGCACAGCGACTCGCTTGCACCGTTGCGGAACTTGTCGTCAAATTCTGTCAATTTCCGCTACGCCATGAACGCCCAGTTCGACCGCCACACCGGCGCCTATCGGGGCTTGAATGGGACCGAGCCACCAGGTGCTGTGTCATCCACCATGTCTTTCAAAGATACCTTGCGTGCAGGTGCGTGCAGTGCAGCGCCCACCAGCACCAGCTTCAGCAACAGCCAAGGCGCAGCCATGAGCTGCTTCAACCTCTATGTCAATTTTTACATCGCCCACCCAGCCAATGGCACCCAGACTCCCTACCCTGACTGCAGCCAGCCTGGCTACTACCTCTCCACCGAGTGGCCCCATACCCAAGCCAATGGCTGTGTCTCCCCCTCAGGCATCCTACTGATCGACCTCCAACAAACCGCCTTTGGCCGTGCCTCGGTCGCCCAGGTGATCGAGTACCTGGATGTCCCTATCCGGACAACATACCACACCTACGACGCTTGGATCGGAGCGCAGCTGCGCACCGGCGGACCTGGCCAACTTGTGGTTCCTGTGGACTCATACATCACCGAGGAAGTGGGGTACGACATCGATAACTGCGTGATTCCGTTTGTGATCAGCGTCTTGGGTCTCGGCATTCTCCGCCTGGTGTTGATGATCCCGCCTAGCCTAAGGTATCGAGCTCTGAGCCCCAGCATTGCCCTGGTAGCCTCGACAGTGGCCAGGCAACAGGACCGCAGCATAGACACCATCTTTGACGGCGTGCTCCGCCAATCTGTCACACGAGATCGGCTACGGCGAGGCAGCCCAATCAGTTATTACATCAATGGCGATGTGCTTGTGACGCAGCACCCACAAAGCCTGAGAAGTCCCATGGCCACCCTACTTGATGATGAGGATGATAAAACCATACTCGATGACAAGCTCCCTTGTCTCACTGAATACAAATTCTCGCCTTAATTCCATCCTTCGTGTTTTTATTGGCCGCTCGGGGAACTGCACCACAGGAGGGCTTCCAATCAAGAAACCTGGAGGCATCCTCTTAGCCAGTATCCCAGCTATAAAAAGGAATGGGTGGAGGGAATCATCCGTGGGAAGGGAGGAGGGGCGAAGACAGGCGAAGGCTGACTGCTTTTTTGAAGTGATCAAATGGCATGTGATCTTGACAACCCAGCTTTTTTTTTTTTTCGGCGTTGAAAAAGCGGGGAAGCTCGCCTTTTTTTCTTCTTCTTTCTTTCCCCTTCTTTTTTGTTGTTCCTCCCTTACTCCAACGTAACAAAACCATCATGGCCAAAGAACAAGAACCTACAAACACTGTTCCTACTACACAAAATGATGATTCCGACTTGGATGATTTGCTAGACGGTAAGCAGTAAAAGGAAACGAGAAGCGGGCAGGAAGAAAAAGCTGACGCTCATCGTTTGTTGTTTTTGTTTGTTTTCTGAATGTAGACGTGCTGGATGATTTCCAAGGACTGTCGACCAAAGACACTGCTGCTCAAGAACCTGCCAAGAAGGAGCCCATGCCCACAGGAGAAGAGGAATCGCTGGACGATATGCTGGATAATGATGCGTTTGCCAGCCAACTGCAAGCCGGGATGGATGAACTGTTTGCCAACATGGACCAAGATCCTGACATGAAAGCAGCCTTTGAAAAGGTCTGGTCTTCCATGGACCCTTCGCAACTGATGATGGATAGCAACGTGGAAGCTGCCCGAAGCGTCCCTCCTTCCTCTGTCCCCAAACCTGCTTCTGCCACTCCAGCCTCGTTCCAAGATACCATTGCTCAAACCATGAACAAGTTGAAGGATAGCTCCAAAGAAGTCGAGGTAAGATGCACTGGAGCGTATTTAAAACAAAAGAGGGAGAGAATGGCCTGAACTGACTGTTTTTGGCGGTTTCTAGTCATCCATCAACGAAGAAGGCGAAGATGCTTTTATGGCTGAATTGATGAAGCAGATGGAAGGATTAGCCGAGAATGGCGACTTTGAAAATGTACTAGAGGGAATGATGTCACAGCTTATGTCAAAAGAAATGCTCTATGAACCAATGAAGGATTTGGTTGGAAAGGTAGGAACCAGGTCGTGTCCTTTAGATGGAAAAGAGCTGACCTTTTTTTTTTTTTGTTCCCGGTTACTAGTACCCTGCTTGGTTGGAAGCCAACAAGGCGTCGACAGAAAAGGACCAATACGAAAAGTACCAGCAGCAATACGAAATGTGCCAAAAGATCGTGGCTGCCTATGAAGCGCCAGATTTCAATGAAAAGGATGAAGCCCAGGGCAAGAAGATCATGGATATGATGACCCAGATGCAAGACCTCGGCCAACCTCCCGCCTCGTTGCTGGAAGACATGGCTCCAGGAATGAATTTTGACTCCCCCGAAGGCATGCCTGACATGAAGGATCTGGAAAATTGTACCATTATGTAATCTCTATGCTTCCCCTTTCGCTCAGCATTCATCGTTTGTTTTGCGTCCTTGCTTCCCCTTCTCCCTCTCATTGTCATGCTTGGATGGGATTCGTGTATAATATAGTCATAAAATAGAAAGCCTTGCTTTTTTGTTTACCAGAAATAAATTAAGTGAACCTTGGTCATTCATGGTTTGTCATTGGCATTTTGTCCATTTTTGAATCGTTTTGTGTCCGCTCCTTGGCTGACCACCAAGCAAATGAAGAAACGACGACCCAATCAGATGCACCGATTGGGCTGTTGACGGTTCTCAAACTTGGATTTGGAGCCATGACCTTTAACGTGTAAAAAAAAAAATCTTGGATGGCAGTACGTCTTATTTTGCAAAATTGGAGGTCAGCCAGAGTAGGATGATTGCTGGCCAGGTTTGCTTCAGTTGCTTTTTTTTTCTTTTTAAGAATGACTCGGTACGAAAGTTTGCATTGGGAACAGGTTCTTATGAAAACTGTCGTTCCTGCAATACACTTGTCCGGCAGGCCAATGGGTGCCAGCCAACTTGGTACCGATCATGATAGGACACCTCCTGCTTCCCAGGCCAAAAAGCCGAAATTCGATAAGTGACAATGGACGCCAAAGCTGGCAAGGGCACTTGGTGTAGGATGACCGTCAAGCTTCGCGCCTAGGACCGAGGCCCCAGACAATAGGTAGAAGAAAAAAACATGTGCATGGACATCGCCCAGGTAGCTCATTGGCTATTCTACGCTAGAACTTATTCATTTAAAAAAAAGAAACAAACGCCCTGCTGCCTTTCCCTGTTCTTCGACGCCACGATCGCTTTTAGGACGCCAGTTTCTAAAAATGGGCATGGTTCAACACGAGTGTCTTCCATGATGAATTGGGCAGAAAAAAAAAGTGACAGGCAAAACGAGAGAAAAAAAAATTTCACCCAGCCATTTTTTTTTCTCTCTTTCCCTCAACACAACTCTACTAGCATGTCTGTCACTTTGCAACTTCCTTTGGCTTCCCACATCCTCAACGGCTACTTGGCTGAAAACCAATTCATCCAAGGGTAAGCTTCATCATTACCTATTTTCCATTGATTGCTTGAGAAAAAGGACTTGCGTTTGCATGAAGCAAAAGTGGCTTATCATGATATTCACGTCTCCCTTTTTCAATTGTTTAATGTCATAGTGCCAAGGTCTCTGAAGCCGATCAAACCGTCGCCAAGGCTTTGGGTGGTAAGCCTGCTGCTGAATTCCCTGCTTTGGCCAAGTGGTACGGCGAAGTCAACAAGTACGTACCTCCCTTTTTTTTTTATCGCGTCATGAAACAACAGACCAAGAATTGACGGTTATTTTTCTAAACATCACTAGGGAAGAAGCTGCTGCCGAAGAAGATGACGAAGATGTTGATTTGTTCGGTTCTGACGATGAAGTTGATGAAGCTGCTGAACAACTCAAGGCTCAACGTATTGCTGAATACAACGCTAAGAAGGCTGCCAAGCCCAAGCCTATTGCTAAGACCACCGTGTCCATCGAAGTCAAGCCCTGGGATGACGAAACCGACTTGGAAGCCATGACTGCTGCTGTCAAGGGCATCACCATGGACGGTCTGTTGTGGGGTGGTAGCCAATTGATCCCCATTGGTTTCGGTATCAAGAAGCTCTTGGTCAACTGCGTTGTTGAAGACGACAAGGTCCTTTTGGATGACTTGACTGAACAAATCGAAGCTTTGGAAGACTTTGTCCAATCCGTCGATATTGCTGCTATGCAAAAGATCTAAGAAACTCTGCATGACGTCTGGTTTTTAGTTTTTTTTTTGTAATAAAAGAAAGAAAAAATATTCGTATTTGGAGAGGTGCATTGCCAAGTGAAAAAAGTTGCCACATTGAACATGCATGATTCATACATGAAAGCTTATTTTTTTTTTTGATGCACGTTCATGAGGGCTCCTGCCACACACAAGCGTGCGAAAACGAGACCTAGCTTGAAAAAGGAGCTGGGCTGAACCCGGTGATGTTCCCGGTTTCGGAAATACGTTCCATGGTCCGGCATGGCACGCAAACCTGTGTTCTGCCAAGGCTCCCAAAAAAATAAATGTCACTCATTCGTCCATCCTTCTCAGTCTCCCTGTTTTCCTTCAGAAGCATGCAAGCTTCGGAAGGCCACATTGTTACACGAACGCTCTTCTATTTTCTTCCATCGGTCATCTAAAATATGGGAGGGAAAGAGCAGAGGAGAGCATAGCAAAGGAGAAAGGACGAAACTAGGCAAGCACAAGGAAATGAATGGGAAAAGGGCGAAGCTGAAGAACGCCTGTGGAAGAAGAACCGATGGCAGTAGCGGGAATAGCAAACAATTAGGAAGGGTTCAAAAGAGCCAGTCGTTGCACGAAGCTTGGCCAAGGCCATGATGAAAAAAAACACGGACACGCGCAACAATGAAGAAGGGCATTTCCTTTTTTTGGAGTTTTTCAAACACAAAAAATGAAGCCAGTCCCTTTTTCACTTTCTTTCCTTCTTTCTTCTCTTTTTCTACTCTTTCTGCCCTCACCTCCTTTTGCTGTAAGTGATCCCGTCAATAAATACCCGCTCCTTTTTATTGTTTAATGATGAATGTTAGAACTTAACCATTTGTCTCTTTTAGCTCTTGTTGTTGTTTTTTTGTTTGTTTACAAGACACTCGCTACAAAAAAAAAATAAAGACCCACTCATCATGGCCACAGATGACCGCTCCACACCCATCGAACCACGCAAGAAACGAACAAAAATCGTCAGTGCTTGTAACGAATGTCGCCGTCGCAAAACCAAATGCAATGGTGAACAGCCTTGTAAAAGCTGCTTAAAATCCGCTGTCGAATGTCTTTACCCAACGATCTCCCATGCCGAGGACAAACGCAACCACCTCAATCGCATAGCCTTGGAAGCCATTGAACACCGATTACAAACCATCGAACACCTGCTGCATACATTACTCCAGGGCCAATTGTCCACTCAACCTGTCACACCCGCCAACTCAAAACCCTCGAGCCTTGCTGCTCCTCCCACTTTCACCGCCCCCTCTCCCAATGCGACGCCCAAGAACAGGCACCCGACTTCCACCTTCCACTCTCCACCCTTGCCTCGCCATTCCTCCCCACCACATTCCGGTCCTCCCGTCTATTCCCATGAACTTCGTCTCCCACCCATTCAAGACCTCGATACGCCATATAAACCTACCGCAGGCTTTCATCCACCGGAATTATCTCCGTTGACCTTCTCCCATACCCAAAACGACGACTCTCATGTATTATTATCCTTCAGGAAACGGAAGCTCTCGGACCTGTAGCCCTCTCCCCTGCATCGCGTTATATTTCTCACTTTACAGTTATCATTAGACCTAACCTTCCCCTCCCTCCTTTGTCCATCCATGTCTTGACCAAACTACCCCTCCTTTTTTTTATCTTGCCTCACTTTCTCCCTTTGACTTCTCCCCCTTTACCCTTATAACTTATTCCCTATTTTCATATCACTAGCTAATAAATGGTTTTGAAATTTTATTAAAAAATGATGGAGTAACGGTTTTTTTTTTCTCTTTGCTTTTCACGCACCCGCTATTTTTTTTTTTTTGGACCCTGGAATGCCACACGTATTATTTTCTGAAAAAAGGGACAATCAACATCCCCCCTTTTTTTTTATTCATACACTTTATCCATGATCTTCTTCAGACACGTGACGGCACGGTACACATCTTGGTAAGAATTGTATAAAGGCGTAGGTGCCAAGCGAATCACAGTGGGCTTGCGCTCATCACAAATCACGCCACATGCATACAGCCCATCAAAGACCTCCATCATCTTTTCAGGGAATTCCAGCGACAGTTGACAGCCTCGCGCATTGGGTTCCGAAGGGGTCAAGATTTTCACATGACCAGCTTGGAAGTGATCTGCCAAGATCTGGTGTAACATGCGTTCCAAGTAAAAAGTCAGGCCAATCGACTTGCATCGCAACTGTTCAACCCCGCCAGCCTCGGCAACCACTTGCAATGACGACAGCAGCGCAATGGCCGTCAGCACGCTGGGATTACTTTGTTGGTAACCAGACGCACCTTCGCTTGGGCGGAACACTGTTTCAAAATGGAAAAAAAAATGAAGCCACTCTCCATCCCTTTTTTTTTTTTTTTTTTTTTTTCCTTACCAGGCGACATTTCAAATCGGTTTTCCTTTTGATTGCCCCACCAGCCAGCCAATCTACAGAGCGCCAAGACCTTGGTCAATGCATTTTTTCTCCTGGAGAATTCTTTTACTTACCTAGGACGCGAGGTATCGTTGGCGTATTTTTCATGGACAAACAACCCGGCGATGCCGCCGGCTCCGCTGTTCAAATACTTGTATGAGCACCAACAAGCAAAGTCCACATCCCATTCGTGCAACTTCAATGGTACATTGCCCACCGCATGCGCTAAATCCCAACCAACAATACAGCCCTACACCCAAGAAAAAAAAAAAACTTGGTTAAGCACACTTTTTTTTTTTTTCTTTTTTTTTTTTACCTGTTCCTTGGCATGCTTGGTGATCGTAGGCATGTCAAAGAGTTGCCCGGTGTAGTATTGAATACCACTCAGCATGACAACAGCGATGTCCTTGTTGTCGTCGATCACCTTGAGGATGTCTTCGGTACGGAGGCAGGGCTCACCTTCGCGAGGGCCAACGGTCAGCAAGGCTTTGGCAGGATCAATGCCTCGAGATTCAATATGCGACGACACAGCATACTAAAAATATAAAAAAGCAATATAATTTGACCGTGAGAAAAACTGCCACGCTGTATTTTTTATCCGACGTTAAGGTTTTTTTTAAGGTACTTGCATGATCCGAAGGGAAAGCCTTGGCCTCGATAAGGATCTTGTAGCGCTCTTCGGTGGGTCGATAAAATGTAGTCAACATGGAATGCAAGTTGCTGGTCAGCGTGTTCATGGCCGTCACTTCCACAGGCTTTGCACCTTTACGCCAAGACAAGGAAAGAAAAAAAAAAGGGTGGGTCCTCGTATGATCCATTTTTCACTAGGCCACTGGTATTACCAACAACATCAGCCAGGTGGCCTTTGACCAATTCATCAGCAGTAGACCAAGGACGACCAAAAGGATGGCTCCAGTGGCCTTCAACACCTCTACATCGTTGGACAATGAGAACGTGCATCTCTCGGCTTTGGTCCGCTCTTACCGTTGGCTCCATGCATCCAGTTCTTGATTGATCAAGGTACGGGTTTGTTTAGGCATCAGCCCCAATGAGTTACCGCACAAATAAGTACAAGGCTCGTCCAATTCAGCTTCGGCATCTATAAACCAATGACACATGAACAATGGGAAAATGGTCAGGTTTCACAATAAAAAAAAGGGTGCAGTGTACCATAGACAGGTTGAGAACCAGCAACGTCACGTCGGGAAGGAATGGCAAAGGCATCTCTGAAATGAGACAAGGTATCTTGAGCATCTAAATCAATAGCTGTTTGGGCATCAAACAGTGCTTGATCATTGATCTTTTTGACAGTTTCAATCATCATGTCTTGGAGTGAGAAAAAGGAAAAAAAAAAAAAGTGAGGGGAAAAAAATGAGCGCTATTTTTATTGCTCAAAAAATTAGGTTGGAAGCACGTGCACTCGACTTTTTATTCTCGCGCATCGCAAGAACACTTTCACAGCTGCTTCCATATCCATGTTTAACTATGTGCATGATTCATCAATGAAAAAAACATTGAAGTACTGCAAGATAAAAGAAAATGACGAAATCGCCTGTTTTTTTCCTCTTCCGCCTTGTTCGCTTGCTGCCGAGCAAAATTACTCACCCGCATCGTATTGAATAGGTCAAATGATACAGTATCACACATGCACCTATCATCTGTGATTCTCCCGATTAAACTGTGCGAGTAAAATAAAAGAATTGCCACCGCAGGCAAAAAAAAAAAAAAAAAAAAGAGGACATGGAGCCGGAGGCAAAAAGAGAGTGCCCAACGCACCGGCAAAAAGATAGTGAAGAGAGTGGGATTCGAACCCACGCCTCCGAAGAGACCAGGGCCTTAACCTGGCGCCTTAGACCAACTCGGCCATCTCTCCTATATATTCTATTAGACTGCAAAATCTCCCATGTTATTATTTCGGCATTACGGCGGCCGTATTGCCGGAGGCCCCCAATTGGCCGGTCTCTTTTCCTTTTTTGATTTTTCCCATTTTTTTTCTCCTTCAAACGCACACGTAATACGAGAGGGATCATGGATACATGGATACAGTGGAGCTGAAAAGCATGCCGAGTACAAGCAGGTGTGTAGTAGGGGGCTGTTCACTGTCAACGAGGAGGATATATGAGAAAAAATGAAGAGCTGTAGCCAATGACTTTTTTTTCAGGATCTCATGATTTTACCTGTTCTACACGCATGGTCAAAGTATGTGGTATCTGATTGACTACTACCAAGTAAAAAAAGGAAGGAATTGAAGGTTGATGAGACAGAGCTTCTTTTCTTTTGCATCATCTAGCACACAGCTTACTAAACTACGGAATCATCCCACGCGTATGGGTGGTGTGCTGCCGATTGACGTGCAATATGAGCATAGGTAAAGGCGGATTGATCACTGCCTAGAAGGAAAAAAACCGAGCCATAGACGCTTTCTTTTTTCACCATCTAACATGCAGCATACAAAAGGTACTATACACATTGAGCAGATAGCTATTGACGAGTCTGATGGGCAGGAGCAGGATTATAGAAGCAACTTGATTGATACCAAAAGGATGAAGAAATATGAAGACGAGCAAGAGTTACCAAACTAACTGTCAACCTCTACCTTAACCTAAAAAAAATAAAAAAAAGGCGGGGGGGGGGGCTCAAGCTAAAATTGGAAGGTTGCGGCTACGAGTGCTGGGAGATCAGAAAAGTTGGCTGGGCGACCTTGACCAATCCGATGATTCAAAAGTGCTGTGCAGCATTTGCCACGTTCAGCCTCCGCATAGCAGCCTTTGATTCCTGCCGGTGCAAGCAGGGCACGGGGCAGCGAACATTCCAGTTCTCTGAGAGAGTTGTGATTTGAATCATAGTCATTGCCCATCATTTTGTACTTGTATGCAAAATTTGGGGTGAACCGACTTGGGCCAATTTCGCACTGTGATTTTCATTCAGATCGCCTGGGAGGTTCCCTATGAAAATGGCCGATTTTTCATTTTTTTTAGCGGGGGAATCGGAGGTGTCAAATCGAAGGTGATCAAAAGTTGGCTGGGTGACCTGGACCAATCCACCTGTTTTTTTCAGTTCCATCATGGTTCAAGCGTTTACGCACTTGTGCAAAATTTGAGATCATTCCCATCATTCACAGGTTCTGAGTAGCATTGGGGGTTTTTTTTTTCCAAGTAAAAGAAAAGAGCTGGGATATTATTCAGCCTCCGCACCTTTACACTTTTTTTTTTTTCTAACAGGGCAACTTTGAAAACGAATGCTTCCCACAGCATCCTTGCTGTCGGTCGGGTCACGATGAAAAAGACAGCCCGCTCCAGTGTCAAGCCTAGATGAACAACCCCCACTATTACGTCCGTGCAAAGGAGGTTTGAACGTGTCGAACTTTGTTTATAGTGTCGTCATTTATGATGGAATGAATACAGGGAACAAAGCAAGGTGTTTAGTCAAACATACCCAAACCCATGTCCTACAAAGAAACAGAGAGGTGAGCAAGGCAGGTACGAAAATAGAGGTGATTAGCTTACGTCGTCGGATTCTTCTTCTTCTTCTTCAGGAGCAGCTTCGGCGGCAACTTCAGCGGCGACAGCAACGGGGGCAGCAACGGCGAAGGCTTCAGGGTTTTCGAGGAATTCCTTGAGCTTTTCAGAACCAGCAAAGGTGTAGTCGGAAGCAGCAGAGATGGCCAACAAGTTCTTGTAACCGTTGATGAAGGTGTGGGGGGCAGAGGCCAAAGTGGGGTAACCGACAGCCAAGGAGATGGAGGCGACTTGGCGGACAGCAGCCAAGAAGTTTTCGGTCAATTGTTCTTCGGTGATGTCCAAGACATCAGCACCAAAGGTGGTACCGTCGTCATAGACTTGGACAACAGCCATACCGTAGGTGAAGGGAGAGATGTTCAACATGTTCAACAAGGTGGCTTCAGAAGCACCGACCTTTTCACCAGCAGTCACCAACTTGACATCGGACACGATTTCAATGGTACCACGAGAAATCTTGGTGGGGATACCCAAAGCTTGGAAGAAAGAGGTCTTACCGGGTTCCATACCAGTGTTACCGGCAGGCACGGTGACATCACCGGGAGCAAGAGCACCAGCACGGGCAGGAGCAGCAACACGGTTGGACCTGTCAAGGCAATTGTGAGCAAAATTAGAGGAAGAGGGAGGGGACTTACAAGATCTTTTCACGAATGTCCTTGAGGTCACAGTTGGTGAAGACGAAACCGATGTTACCCTTGACAAAAGGCATCAAACGTTCGAATTCGGGACGGTCGGCAACAAAGGTCTTCAAGGCACGACGAACCATGGTGTTCTTACCCATCAAGACAACACCTTCGCCACGAAGAGAGTGACGGATTTGGTGCATTTGGTTGGAGGACACATTGTCGACGTTGACAATGAAGATGGACTTGTAGGTATCCAAGTATTCTCTCAAACGGAGGAAGTATTGTTCTTTGGCTTCTCGCTTCGACATGACTGGTTACTGTTCGAGGACTTTTAAAGAAGAACTACATCAATGGAGAAGATGGAACGGTGAGTTTCGGATGGATGGATGGATGGATCATTCATTACCTGAAAGTGGGAGGAAGAAGAAGAAAAAAAAAAAGAAAGTGCAGCTGGCCGCATTAAAAAAAGCCCAGAAGCTGAGTTTTTTTTTCAGTCACACCACACAGAAAAAAAACTTTTGGCTCTTTCGCGCTTGGGTCTTGCTCTTTTTTTTTTTTTTTTTTTTTTTCCTTTCTTTTATAATCAACGTCGCCATGTCAGCACCTACCACCGCTCCTGCATCCGATACAAAAATGCGCATTGAGCCTGTCAAATCGGCCCAGCGAGAACAACGAGTGGCTGCTCATTCACACATTAAAGGTCTTGGCTTGTTGGACGACGGCACAGCGGCTCCCAATCACGCAGGTTTTGTTGGTCAAGAAAATGCCAGAGAGGTAAGGAAAGAGATCATCAAGCCAGAAGGAGACTCATCTCTTTTTTGAACAGGCCAGTGGCGTAGTGGTGGAATTGATCAAGTCCAAGAAAATGGCAGGTCGTGCATTGCTGTTTGCCGGTGCGCCCGGCACTGGCAAGACGGCCATTGCCATGGCTATTTCTCAAGAACTTGGTCCCAAGGTGCCTTTCCGCCCCATCGTTGGCTCCGAGGTCTACTCGTCCGAAATCAAAAAGACAGAAGTGCTGATGGAAAACTTTCGACGTGCCATTGGCTTGCGGATCAAGGAAACCAAGGAAGTGTACGAAGGTGAAGTCACCGAGCTCACGCCTGAAGAAACTGAAAACCCTCTTGGTGGCTATGGCAAGACCATCTCTCACGTCATCATTGGCCTCAAAACCGTCAAAGGGACCAAGCAATTGAAGCTGGATCCTAGTATCTACGAGTCCATCCAAAAGGAAAGCGTTACGGTGGGTGACGTCATTTATATCGAAGCAAATACCGGCTCTGTCAAGGTAGGATTGAGGAATAGCACCAAAACCCATGGCTGGTACTCACCTATTTTTTTTTTTATCGTTGGCGTTAGAGAGTCGGCCGATCGGATGCTTACGCGACTGAATTTGATCTGGAAGCTGAAGAATATGTGCCACTGCCCAAGGGTGAGGTCCACAAGAAAAAGGAAGTTATCCAAGACGTGACCTTGCACGATCTCGATGTCGCCAATGCTCGTCCTCAAGTATATACCCCCTCGCTAAGAATGACCGAGAACTGACCATTTTTTTTTATATGACAGGGTGGTCAAGATATCATGTCCATGATGAGCCAGATGTTGAAGCCTAAAAAGACAGAAATCACCGATAAGCTGCGACGAGAAATCAACAAGGTTGTCAACAAGTATATTGACCAAGGCATTGCTGAATTAGTGCCTGGTGTGCTGTTCATTGATGAGGTAAAAAAATAAATGGCTACCTGGTGAGGGCCTGGTCTCATCTGTTGTTCTATAGGTGCATATGCTTGATATGGAATGCTTCACATACTTGAACCGTGCCTTGGAATCACCTCTGGCCCCCATTGTCATCTTTGCCACCAACCGGGGCATGTGTACCATTCGGTAATTTGGGAGAAAGGAGGCAGGATGATATTAGAGCTGATCGCGTGATGTATTTTTTTTTTTTTTTGTAGTGGCACTGACGACGTTGTCTCGCCTCACGGCGTGCCTGTGGATTTGCTAGACCGTTTGTTGATTATTCGTACGTTGCCTTACACACTGGATGAAATCAAGGAAATTGTAAAGATCCGCGCCAAGACCGAAGGATTGTCAGTGGACGATGATGCTATCGATCATATTGCCGACCGTGGTCTCAATACGTCGTTGCGGTAAGTGGTGCTGATCTTCTTTGTATATCCATTCACTCATCCTCCTTTATTTTTTTCACATCCATAGCTATGCCGTTCAATTGCTCACTCCAGCTAATGTATTATCAGATATCAACGGACACAGCAGTATCGCTTTGGAGGACGTACAACAAGTGGATGATCTCTTCTTCGACGCCAAAAAATCCGCTCAGCACTTGACCGAACAAGAATCCAAGTTTATTGTCTAGGCATCCACATTTTTTTTTTCATCCTGCAGCTCATCTTTGTTTACCCACTTTTTCCCGAAAATAAATCATCCGCGTAGGTCCGCATGTCATATACACTTTATTCTCTTTTAATCCGAATAAAATGACGGATTCACAGAATTATACGAGTAGACAAGACCTAGATTGTGTTGTACTTTTCTTTATTCAAATTCCGATATATTAAAAAAAAATAAATGTCAGAGAGAGTGTCAAAAGTGTAAAGTTATCAAATATAAAGAAGGGAAAGGGAGGGGAGGGCCAATCTAGGTCTTGTCTACTCGTATAATTCTGTGAATCCGTCATTTTATTCGGATTAAAAGAGAATTATACTTCATTGGCGACAAGACCTAGATTGTGTGTTGCAAGAAATACCATCGATGAAGTGTTATTCCTGGCGGAGCACTGTCGAGGTAATGTCGGAGGAGTGGGCAGAGGACAAGCGGTAATGGTCATGGAAGACGTTGCGGGAGGTCCAGTTCCCTTGAACCAAGATATCGTCAATAGCCACTCCCCTGATGGCGGCAAGGGTGGATCCCAGTGCCCGTGCCTTTGGGCGTTTGACGTGGGCTGGACGAGGGATCAAATCAAGGAAGTGGCGTATGTGGCGTCGGATGGAGTCAGGGGAGACCGTCAAGGCAAGGTTGCCCAAGTTTCGGATCAGTGGGGTGAAGAAAGGCTTGGGTTTGTTGTCGAAGTCCGGGAAAGGTTGTTGACATGGAGCTGGTGTGCGCTCGCAGTAGGTGTTATAAGCACGCACCGGGCAAAGCATAGGGTCCTGGGCGAAGGGGCGATCGTAATTTCCTTCGTGATCGAGAAACCCTGACGGCGTTCCTTCGGGTTGATGATTGACAGGTGAAGGTAGCCGGTGACACCATGGATGTACGAGTCATCCCTGTCGATGGAGTTGATATCGGCGGCTCGTAAGAATCCCGTGATGCCGAGTAAGAAACACACCTTCGCGGTCAGAACCCGTAACGAGAGCTGGGGGTTGTCGTGATCCGTACGGATGCTGTCCAAGACAGGGGTGATATCGAAACGGCTGTAGGGTGCAACCCGAATGTGCGTTTTTCGCAGTGCGAGGAAGTACTCCGTGAATGTTGCGTCGGACATAATCCTCTGGCGGTGGGCTTTGTCTGGAATAAGTGCTAGGATGGCGAATTTTGCGGTGGCGCATGTCGGTGGTTGCCAAGGGCGTGTTGATCGCTGGCGGGAAATAAAGGACATGATGTCCGCAGGGGAAGGGGAGTAAGGGTTCACCGGCGGGTTGACAGTTGAGGACCACTTGATAAATGCGTCTTGGAAGTACTTGTAGTTAGTTTTTCCTTGGGTGCTTTCGCCTCTGATGATGACGTCGATAGAAGCGCTGTCCAGTCCTTGTGCCTCGAGGTGTTGCCGTTTACGTCGAAGGCGAGAATCCTCCAAGGCATCAAGGGAGGGACGTCGCTTACCGGATCGTTGACGATATGTTGGCACGGAATAAGGATGGGGCGGCGTCGGGTCGTCATTCTCATAAGGAGGGGCCACCAAATCGCACTCGTCCAGAGGGGAGCCACAATGGTCGCTGGTTGGCGAGAGTCGTGGAGACGTTGGAGGACTGGAAGAAGTAAGTTCCATGGGGGACACAGATAAGGCCGATGCCAAGCTGTCCATGGGATCGTCATGGCGTCTGTGCCCTGGGCTGATGGGTCGTATCGCCAGGTCAAGTAATGGGGTAGGTGATGGTTCCTGCTGGAAGCAAAGGCGTCTACGTCGTGGGGGCCCCATCGGTGATCTAGTTTGCGAAAGCTCACCGGAGAGATCGACCATTCGGAATTCTTCGTTAGGTCCAGGCGAGAAGGGCTGTCGGCTGGGTTCAATGCGGAAGGTATGAATGTAAGGTGAAGACGCGTGTTGTCCGCCAAACACTGTTTCCAAATCGTGATGGCTAAATCGCGTAGTTGTGTTGAGTGTGTCCCGCCCCAGTGGTTGATGTAGGCAATTGCCGTCGTATTGTCGCAGTGTAGGTGTACCGCTTGGCCACGGATTTGTGGTAGTTGGATCAAATACTTCACGGCGAGTAGCTCCTTCATGTTGATATGGAGTTGTGCTTCCTGAGGCGACCAGGGGTATGACAAGTGGTGGGTACCTATCCAAGCCCCCCAACCTAGATCCGATGCGTCCGTGAATGCTTCTACCGTAGGTGGTTCGGCTATGAAGGATTGTCCGTTCCAGGAAGAGAGGTGAGAGATCCACCAGCGCAATTCCTCTTTCGCAGGTTGGGACAATGTGATTGGTGCAGACCAATGATGGTGTGATTCCCACAATGTCGTGCGGAGTTGGAATAAATGTTGCAGATACAATCGGGCTGGGCGAATCGCAGGAGACGCCGCTTGCGCCATACCAATAAAGGAAGCCAGGAGGCGGAGGGTGGCTGGCTTGCGCAAGAGATACAATGCCTTGCGTCGAATGTCCCGGAGTTTGGCTCCTGGGATCGTCAAGGACATTTGCTGGCTGTTGATCCTGAAACCCAGGTGTTCTATTATCTGCGCCGGCGAGAGGCATGACTTCCTCATGTTGATCAGGAAGCCTAGAGATTGTAGCTTGTGTTGAACCATTTGGGTGTGTTTGTGCGCCAGGTGTGATGTCGGAGCAATGATGATCAGATCGTCGAGGTAGGCCGATATTCTTATCCCCAAGGATCGAGCCCACTGGAGCACCGGGCGGAGAATTTTGGTGAATACCAAAGGGGAGAGTGACATGCCGAAAGGCAGGGAGCGAAATTGGTATTGCTGGTCCTTCCAGGCAAACCGGAGCAGGTGCTGCGAGTTCGGATGGATGGGGACGTGGAGGAAGGCGTCCTGAAGGTCGAGGCTGGTCATGTAATCCCCCGGTTGAATCAGTCGACATACCTCCTTGAGCGTTTCCATGCGGAAATGAGTAGGTTGAACGTAGCTGTTGAGATTGCGTAGGTTGATAACTGGCCGTAGGTCGCCTGATTTCTTCGGGATCACGAACAGGGAGGACACGAATCCCGGGGACGGAGTAGCGGTAGTAATGGCGCTCTTCGTGAGGAGTGTGTTTATTTCTGTCTGGAGGGCAGATGTTATTGGCGATGTCGTCGGGGACGTCTTGGGATTTGTGGATACGGAGACTTTGGATGTTGGCTGTAGCGGAGGTAAGGTAATTAAGGGAATGAGGTACCCTTGAGTAACGACGTTGCGCACCCACTGGTTTGAAGTGAGAGCGTTCCATGCGGAAGAAAAGTGTTGTAATCTTCCACCCACCGGTATCTTTAAGAGCGTGGGGTCGACGGTTTTGGGTTTGTGTGCCTGAAGGTTGGCCGAAAATCCCGCTTGGCTGAGTCGGGATGGATAGGTTGAGGTTCTGGTCGTGCGACCGTTGATTGGGGCGAGTTAAATCGCGCTTTTCCCTTTCTGGGTTTAGGTCCCAGCTGGGTACGAATGGCTTTTTGGAGTGAAGCATGTTCCAGTAACTTCTTGGCAGGAAGAAGGGGAGTTTGTTGAGAATCTTGGGGGGCAGCATCTTCCCATGTTGATTCCAGTTGAATGGGCTTGAGCTTTTGGGCCCTGCACGCGTTGTCAATGCGGTATTGAGATACCAGGGTTGCTGTGTCCGCCAACAATGCTTCCACCGTGCGGACCAGAAGTAAAATGGTGTCAGGGGTGGTGCTACCAGGAGCGCCACGAACCACATCATGAGCAAAGACATCCAATGGTCGAGTGATACCAGAGAGGCGGTATTGTATTTCACGCAGTTGTTTATCCAGTCGTAAGGCATCTGGTGGTAGGTCCAGATCGCCAAGAGGAGGAGCTGCGTAGTCCCTGTCAAGGACTTGAGGACAGCCCCTGAGGATCTGCTTCCGTTCAGACTCGGGGAGTGGGGAACGGAAGAAAGGCTGTTCGAGCTGAGGTAGGGCGGCTCGTAGTGCTGGGTAAGGGCGTAAAATCGTGGCCGGTTGAACCACAGTGACATGCTCATCTTCTTGGATGGTAGTGAAGTCGTGTTCGGATGGTCCAGTTGACAGGCGAGTCTCCAAGGAGTTAATACGATTAATGAGCTGTTGTATAAGATCATCAGACATCTCTCTTGATCGATGGTAAATGAGCCGAAAGGCGATAAAGAAAAAGATAACTTTACACTTTTGACACTCTCTCTGACATTTATTTTTTTTTAATATATCGGAATTTGAATAAAGAAAAGTACAACACAATCTAGGTCTTGTCGCCAATGAAGTATAATTTACAAAAAAATGTCGCAGTGATAGGAATGGAAGTGTCGCAAAAAGAGCTATTAAACATGGAAATGTGAAGGGTAAGTTTAGCATGCGATGGCGAATGGAAATTCAACTTACCAATAAAGATACGGAGCAAGGGGATATCAAAGAGCAGAAGAAAGTCAGCGACTGCTACTTTTTTTTTCTCGCCTTACCTGTACATTAAACTTCAAGCAACCGTCAAAAGGAAAAATAAAGGTGACGGTGCAACCGTCTATTTACGGCAGTACAAGGATAAAAAAAGGGATATTCCTAAAATAAAAAAAAAGAGGTGAATTCGACTGAGCCAAAAAAAAAAAAAAAAAAAGATATGAACACTGACTTACATGGACGCCACAGAGGCTCAGATGGCAGGGTCGGACGTGGAGGTCGATCGGCAGGCGGGCGAGTGAGAGTCAGTGGGCGGACACCATTCTGTACAGTTTCTTCCAGGATCCAGAACATATTAGAGGCAGCGCAGGCATCGCGATCCCATATGGCCACGCAGTTTGAGCAGTGCTTCAAGGAAAACACATGCCCATCGGTTCCCCGTACGGGGGACAGTTGTTCACCACATAGGTGACAGTTCTAGACATAGACATGGGCATTGGGTCAAGCTCAGTTTTCCTTTCTCTTCTTTTCACGTTACCTGGGATGTCCAGAACTCATCCGTGTGCGACACAAGACAGAGGGCTCTCTTCTGGCGCTCGAGAAGGTGGCGACGAACTAGATCTGTTCGTCCCACGGTGTGGCCACGCAGATGGACCCCATCTCTTCCAACCATCGCTGAACCAAAGGATATTAATGGCAGGCCGTTTGCGGGTTCCAAAGATCCACTGAATTGATGTTTCACGGTACGTACGCGGCTAGAAGAATAGAAGATAAAAAAAGGGAGAGTGAGCCTTTTGCTGTGAGGCATTCTATTATTTTTTTGTTCACCTTTGGCCACTTGAGGTCAGGTATTGGCGTTGGATTGCTTGTTTTTGTTCCTCAAGCTCTTCAATCTCAGTGGTCAGCGTCGTTGTTGCATGGTCATGCCCACTGACGAACATATCCAGAGCTTCATTCAGTGACACCGCAAATGCTTGGCGTTGGGTGACAGAGCGGGACCGAGGTTGAAGGGACATTGGATCGTCCAATGACACGCGAAGGAGTTGGTCCATGTGATATGCCTGCTGGTCTCGCGCTGCGCTCAGTCGCTCAATACATTGCACAATGTCATCGTATTCGGCCTTGAGGCGAGACTGTCGAACTTGGCGCCGTCGTTGTGCCTTGCGCTTCCTTTGTTTGCGATTTCGTCGTGTGTGCCGCTTCACTCTGCATGATCGGTTGTATTTTTTGGATCCAGTCGTGATGTAGTTAGCCGTCATCGCAATGGCCCTCTGCTGGCCTTTTCGAAGCTCAAAGCGGGAACGGGCATGTGAGATGTCGTAGAATGCCAACGCGGACTCTGAGCATAGAAGCTTGTGATGGATGGATTCGCGGATTGTCAGGGGATCAGCAGTGGCGGCCATAGGCGTATTAGTCTCGATTTCAGCCATAGTGTGATAGGGGAGGGGCGGACCAGGAGCAAGGGGCAGTGGTAGCGACTTCCGATGTTCAAGGTGATGCTGCTCGTGTATTTCTCGGCTTGCCGTTCGATACTCTTTGGAGCTCATAGATCGAATGCCGTGGGGGTCATTGCCTCTTCCGTAAGAGACCGTCACCACAGCACGACGGCCAGGGTCGACGCCTGAAAGGGTGAAACCATTGACATCTTCATTGGCAAGGTCAGGAGTGGCTATCACAGGCATATCAGGTCCATGATGTAATCTTGAGAAAACGATGTGTAGCTGTACACCGTCAGAACGCATGACACCAGAAAACATTTTACCAGTGATCCAGTCGTCTCGTAGATCCTCAAAGCTAAAAATAGAAGGAAAAAAAGCGCAGGTGAATGCACTCTCTCTTTTTTTTTTTTTTTTTAAGCTTACGTTTGGTATCCGAGTTTTTCAAATTGGAAAATGGTCCAATACTGATGCAGCTTGCGCACGAATGGGGGTAATGATGTCATTGCCCTGTTGTTTGTTTCAGAATGCCCACCAACAAATGTATGGATGTTCTCGGGCGTAATGTCTATAAAACGTGGCTTGCTTGATGGGATCGGCAAAATAGTGAATGATGGGATTGCAATGGTACTGTTGTTATTGCTATTGATGGCTCGATGGTGATCGTAAACCTGTAAGATACTGATAAGGATTGGCAAATGCTGACCTGGCTCGGCTCGAAGGGTTTCCTGGGTAATCGTAGGCAGATCAATTGGTTTCATTGCCCAGAGTTCATTTAAGATAACCACCATTTGGTTCCTGTACATGGAGGGGATAGTATCGGGGACGGGAGTTTGAATCCGTGTTTCCGGGGCGAAGCACTCATAAACATGATCTTTTATGGCGGCCAAGACCTGGGAGGGAGGAAGCTACAAATGGAATGAAATCGTAGAGTTTAGAAGATCGTCCCTGGCCAAACCTTCCAACCACCTCGGCCTTTTTTTTTCCTACGTACCAGGCCATGAACGGCATATCGAAACTTCACATATTGCTTGATTCTAGATTCGAAGTTTTCCGTCACGTGGTTACGATTGCAAGATGCCTGCAGCTTGCAGGCTATGGTCAATTCTTGTGTATGGCCGGGCATGTCATACGTGGCAAGCTGATGCAAGGACTGCTCATATGCCTGCCAGTGTTCCAAGACGGTATCTGGCATCCGTTCGTCCAAGGCTTCTTGGAATTTATTCATGCGACCTCTTGTTAGCTGAGATATCACATAGAGACCATTTTGTTGGAAGAGGAACGGAGGGACTTGGTTAGGATGGTTCGTGGCGTAGTCCACTAAAAACAGCTGAAGTCGCGTCATGGTTCTGCGCACGTAAGCAGATTTTTCATTGATCGTTGCCAGGAGGTGATGGCGAAACGGTGTTCGGACAATGCTATCAAGACTGCGAACGCGGGTGTACTCTTCGTTTCCAGGTAATCGGCTCGACATGTACTGCAGCTTGCTCATAGCTCGCATGGGACAGGCAGGGTGGGATGCTCTGGAGTGTCCTGGAAGGCCACAAGTGTTGCAAAATTCAGGTGGATGTGGGTTTCTTGCAGCAGCTTGGCGTTGAAGGTCGCCCTGTTGTTGCAGGTTTCTTATCTCCGCCAAGGTTTCTCTATCTGTGCTGGTTGTCGCCAAGATTGCTATCAGAGAAAGAGAGAGAGGACGGAAAAGTCAGCACGGGTACCAGAAGTGCAAAAGGAAGATGCACTTACGCTGATCTGGGGGCACATGGAAAGGACATTGACGTGATCGACTAGTTGCATGGTGAGGTGATCCACATGCAGTACATTCTCGTAGCCCTGACCATTTTTTTTAAGAAAAGGTGAGGAATAGATATATTCTCCCACTCTTGAGGAGGTGAGTTTACCTTGGCGATACTTACGTACCGCGGTGAGCAATATCATGGTTTGTTGAGGGGTTAAAAGG